>VMBQ01005567.1:0-18504 GCA_007657795.1 Dreissena rostriformis | reverse complement strand
TCACCTGTCACGAAGTGACATGGTGAGCTTATGTGATCGTGTGATGTCCGGCGTCCTGCGTGCGTGCATGCGTGCGTCCGTTAACAATTTGTTTGTGTAGACAATAGAGGTCACAGTTTTCATCCAATCTTTATGAAATTTGGTCAGAATGTTTATCTTGATGAAATCTGGGTTGGGATTGTATTTGGGTCATCTGGGGTCAAAAACTAGGTCACTAGGTCAAATAATAGAAAAACATTGTGTAGACAATAGAGGTCACAGTTTTCATCCAGTCTTTATGAAATTTGGTCAGAATGTTTATCTTGATGAAATCTGGATTGGGATTGTATTTGGGTCATCTGGGGTCAGAAACTAGGTCACTAGATCAAATCATAGAAAAACCTTGTTTAATATACAATGAAGTGTAAACAAGGGAAACAACTACCGTTAATGCATGTACTTTTGTACAGCATTTGCCTCCCTTGTAATTTATTAAAATTTTACCAAATGTAAGGCTAACTGCATTTTTGTAATGCATTGTATCAATTAACCTCGGGCAAACAATGAAATTAAGGTTGCATTATCTCTACCTAGTTTTGAATCTGGTTTAAGAGAAAAGTTATTTTACCTTAAATTGTTGCATATCTTAGATACCCAGGTGGAAATGGTTTTGCATCATGACAATTGAGGAGCGGTTTGTTGGCTATAGGAAGTTTCTCAACAGGAGATTATCCGACATTGCTTATTATGTAACTTGGTCAGAACATTAAAAATTTGGGAGATATGGATCCTGTCAATGAAAAACATTGATGCCATTAGGCGGGTCAATTTTCTTCATGTAGAATTAGTAAAACAATTTTTACCCACTCATCCTGAAACTTTCTCAGAGCATTAAACAATTATATGAGCCTCGCTCTGTGAAAAGGGGGTTTAATGCATGTGCGTAAAGTAAGCAATAAACAAGGCCTTGTAAAAAAAGTGAGCGAACTAGGGCCATCTTGGCCCTCTTGTTCTCTTTCTTCAGGATAGGAATCCTCATGGTCTCCAGTCAGCTCTGGGTTACCTGGCCCTGCGACAAGCTGAAGTCAATGGTATCTGACAGCTTCTTAAAGGTTTTCATTGCCCTGGTGTTGGATCAATTCGTTGGTGGAGTTTTCATTTTCCTCAGTTTTATAGCCGTCTGCATTTTATCTAGTGTGATCTCTTACGTCATTGCGTTCATGCGCGTTGTTGTTTATTGCCGGCACTTTCTCTTTTTTTCCGTCGGACATCTTTGCCCGAAGTAATATGGTAAAAGTCTCCTTTGTGTATGCTTGAGTCACAGCATTTGCGGCCGCCCTTCCTGTCAAGGTTATTCCTTCTTCGTCGAAGTTTATCTTCTGACCCTGCTCTTTTGGTCATTTAAGGCTTTGGTCAATATTCACAGCTTAGCTCAATTTTCAATTTTGATGTATTTTTTTCTTCAGCTCTTTCTTGTTCTATTGAACTTGATCTTCAAGTATCGGGTCGACCATATTGACACTAACAAACGCAATATTGTCCATATACAGATGTGAACGACAAAATGCATAAGTCTAATGTCAAAATACAAAAACTAGTATAAGGCTCTATCAGATCCAATTGGAATGGAACGAAAGAAGAAAAAAAAATTGATCCCAGTAATAATTGCATTTTCATTGTATATTATTATATAAATATATTATGTTATATTTTCTTTTTTGTCCTCTGCACTAGTAGCTTATTTTAACACCAACACACATATCCTCTCTGTTTTAGCAATTATATCGCATTAAATCAAACCATTACAGCTTCTATTAAAAGGGACTTGTTCACAGATTTTGTCATTTTTTAAAGTTCGTCATTTAACGTTTTAATTTGTTTAATTTGAACATCGGAAGTTGAGAGCTCCTCCAGTATCAACAACGAAAATATGGTTTAACAATACAACGAAGTATACCTCCATATGGGCTCAAAACCACTGAATTGGATTAAAAAGCTATCGCCATATCCACAGGGCCATCCAATTTTGAAAAACTGTCGCCGTGTGTGCGATTTTGTCGCCATAGGCGACCGACTGCGGGAATCTTTCATCCTGTCTATTAAAATATCTGATGCACTGTATGTAGTGATATGTCAACTATTTTCTTAGAGGACCACCCAGGACCATTCCGGTTAAGTTTCGTCAAATTAACACCAGCGGTTCAAGGGGAGATATCGTTAAAACAATACTGACGGACACCAGTCACACACGGACGGACGACGGACATCATTGTATCACAATAGCACGAAATGAGCACTGTGTGAGCTAAAATTATTAAATATATGAGTCGTCGATCAGTAAAAATTATTGAAGAATGCGATTATGGACGATAGCATGTGTAAACATGTATAGTTTCTATAAGCGCAGTCACAACATCCGGCTGACGTGTAATAATCACGTATACGCTGTGAACAGGGGTATCGATCCAAAAACGCAAGACTATTTGTTATTGAAACGTATTTTTGTATGTTGTAAGAACCATGTATGTAAACCGTTTTAACTTCTAGATGTCTAATATCAGCCCTAGAAAGTGTCCATTTCGTTAATAGCGCGAAAATTGTCATTTCCATATCTTTTTTTCGCAGAGAAGGGAGTGTTTCTGAGCATAAATGCGGTTACTTTCTGAAAGTACCTTTCACCGCCATGATCGCTAAATGTGAAAAGAGTGAAACTTAAAGGGACAAAATCACAGATTAAAATATTGACTATTTCTCAACTTCTACTCACATATTTCAAATATAATCGCGCAATGCACTCACGGGAATGAACAACAATCTACAGACATAACACTATGTTATTAATACTATTTAATTGATTTAGAATCATGTGTTACTATATGTGAATTTATAAAGCGTTACTAAGGTTAACGATTAGTCAAACTTGTCTGAAAACATTTGAACGTTTTATTTTTTTGGTTTTCAATTTTTTATTCTCGAAACATCAAGTTTTACACAAGTACCGATATACAGAGATCATATATGTTTAGAGAATGTGTAGCCAAAAACGTAAGGAGCAAGAAAAAAAAATAGGAATGAAAGAAGAACTTTTTCAAAAACATATTTGAAAAAAAAAAAGAAAAAAAAAGAGAAAAAAAATAAAACAAATGCGCACAATATTGTTAGCCTAAAAATGTATTTGATTTATTGTATATTTGTTAAAAACGTTTGAAATTGTTCTATAAATATATTCAATTTATTTTTGCTTATAGCAATCATTTCTTCAATTCTTAGTCTACGCTGGAGGTAAGCTTTAAAGTTATGGATTGTGGGTATCCGTGACTGATTCTTATTTTTAAAAATGAAAAATTTCGCCAGTAATGTAATAAAATTAACAGTTACGGATGTTGGGAAATTACCATCTAAAATATTACAAAAACTATTTTTTTCGTAGGTGTAGTCAATTCCACCATGTGCATTAATTGTTGTTTCAATGTAAACTTTAAGATCATGCCAGAATGTTTGTATTGTTGTGCATTCCCAAAACATATGAATATTTGAGTCAATCGTCATGCAACAAAAATCGCACAAATGTGAGGGTTTAAGTCTGCATTTTAGTAAAAAGCTATTGTTAGGAATAATTCTCATTAGATATTTATATTGGAATTCTCTAAGTTTGGTATCGTTTGTTAGCAATAGAGGTTTAACAAACATACTCCTAAAATCAAGTTCTTTTTCGAAATGTGCTTCCCATTTGATAATGGACTTAACATTATATGGACTTTTTAATAGTATTAATTTGGAGTAAATACATTTGCAGATTTTTGTTCGTTTGTTGATCAGTGAAATAAGGTGTTCGGGTTGTTGATAACTGATAGCTTCTGTTTTCAGCTTTTCTTTCCAATGTAATGGGATACTTTGGATTAATGTATAATATTTTTAAAAAATCGGTATTTTCTAAATCATATAATTGTTTAATTTGATCGAAAGTGTAAAATTCTCGAACTCTAAAGTAATACAACAAAAGACCAGTGTGTTTGTTTTTGATATGTGAATTATTCCAAATTATTTCTTTTCCTATATTATCTATATTCCTTTGGATATTTAGTTTAGCCCAAGAAATTAAAACTTCTTTTAGAAATGATGATTTAATATTTAATGATTTAATATCGCTTGGCTTTATTTTTTTTTTCCAAAATGAAAACGTTGCCATAGTTTTCTAAAAAATAACTGTAAAGAGCCGTCAGTTTTGATTCCGGCTGATATATAAAACGTTTGATCAAACTTGCCTTTAACCCAGCTATAAAACTTTCTATGTCAATCATTTTGAGCCCACCTCGTGTGTAATCTTGTATTATTTGTGTTTGTTTAATTTTATCAGGTTTCTCGTTCCAAAGAAATTTGAACATTTTTGTTTTAAGTTCGTTGACTATACTTTCATTTGGGCCTTCTAGGACTGTAAGGGGATATATTATTTTTGGTAGAGCAAACGTTTTTAGAACAGTATTTTTTCCGATTAAAGAAAGTTTCCATTTCTTCCATTTTTGTAAACAGTTGTTACATTCCTGTAATTTATTTGAAATATTATATTCCGTAGTTGCATTTGTGGTATCATACAATTCTATCCCCAGCACTTTTGCATGTTTGCTTTTCTTTGGGGCAATATTTTACATTTTTGTGAGTTAATGAACCTAGTGTCATTACTGAACATTTGTTATTGTTTAGTTTTAATCCTGATATGTTAGAAAAATTGTTTAAGGTGATGATGAGGTTTTCAAAGGACTGTTGGCTGCCATCAAGTGGGAAACATGTATCATCTGCAAATAGTGTTTGTTTTATTTCAATATTGCCTATTTTGACTCCTTTAATATTTTGATTATTTCTTATATTGTTAGCTAAAAATTCTATGCAGATTATAAATAGGGAGGGTGAGAGTGGACATCCCTGTCTAACGCCCTTTTTAATGTTAAAGAATTCTGAGAAATAACCATTATTAGTAATACATGAATTGGCATTGCTGTAGAATAATTTAACCCAATTTATAGTTGACTGACTAAACCCCATTGTTTCTAGACATTTGAACATAAAAGTGTGATCCAGGCTATCAAAGGCTTTTTGGAAGTCTGAAAAGAAAATGAGTCCAGGTTCGTTATTTTCATTTACTTTATCGATTATTTCATTTAAAATTCGAATATTTTCACCAATATATCTTCCTTTGATAAATCCTGTTTGGTCATAGTTTATTAACTTTTCAATGAACATTTTTATTCTATTTGCAATCGATTTTGTTGCAATTTTGTAATCCACGTTTAATAGAGATACGGGCCGCCAGTTATTTATGCATAAGATATCGTTTTCCTTTTTCGGCAACAGTGAAATAATACCTTGATTTTGGAGTGGGGTTAAATGTCCGTGTTGAAATGAAAAATTTAAGGAGTTAATTAAATACTGTTTGATATCGTTCCAAAAAAGTTTGTAAAATTCAGTGGTCAAACCGTCCGATCCTGGACTCTTATTATTTTTCATTTCTTTCAAAGCATTGCAACATTCGTATTCTGTTAATTGTTCGGGGTGTTTTGCTCTATCTTCATCTGACAGTTTTACAACATTTTCAAAAAAAGGACTATTGTCATCATAATTCATTAAAATATCAGCTGTATAGAGGCTTGCATAATATTCTTTTATTTCTTTAAGTATCGTTACATGATCAGTTTCTATTGTATTATTTATCCTGAGTTGTTTTATAACCTTTTGTTCAGATCTTTTGGATTCAAAATTAGCAAAGAACTTTGTATTTTTTTCAGCCCCTTCAATCCATTCAGCTTTAGATCTTATTAGAAAACCTTTTATTTTTTCTTCGTTTAATGCATTGTATGCATCTTTTTCCTTTTTGTAATTTTGCATAAGTATAGGGTCGTTTGGGTTTTTTTGAAGTTGTTCTTCCATATTTCTTATGTTATTTTCTAGTTCTTTTTCAGTTTTGATATTGTTTTTCTTTTTGTTTGCCGCAAATTTAATGCTTTCATCTCTGACCCTGCCTTTAATAAGTTCCCATAATATATTAGGATTTGCATCACCGTTAAAATGGACAACTTCTGCAATTGCATGTTTTATCTTTAATTTATATTCTGTGTCAAATAATAACGAATTATTAAGTTTAAAGTAACCCGGGCCTCTTTCAATCAAATCAAAATGTATGTCAAGGATAACAATGGAATGGTCTGACTTGAAACCAGTTTTTATTGAGCAATTTCGAGCGTTACTTATTAGGCAAGATGATATTAGAAAGTAGTCGAGTCGGGAAAAAATTGGGGGGTTAGTATTTGAATGCCAAGTAAATGCTGATTTGAAAGGATTAAAATTCCTGTAAATGTCAGTTAAATCGTAATTATCTTTTATATAATTAACTTTATTTGAGCATTTACTTTTTGTAGTTGTCTTCCCATTTAACTTGTCTAACTTAAAATCTTGAACCACATTAAAATCTCCTCCTATTATCAAGGAATATTCATCTAGACTGGTAATTGTATTCTCTAATGTATTAAAAAAAAATCAAGGTCATCATTATTTGGGGCATATATGTTTATTAAAGCAATCTGTGAATGATATATTTTGACTTTTAGAACCTGTAGCCTTCCTACTATAACTTCTGTATAATCAAGGATATGTATGTGTTGATTGCGTTTTAATAGAATTCCGATGCCTAAGCTGTTTGTACTTTGTCCACTGCAAAAAACGTCGCTCCCCATGCTTGAGCCCAGTCAGTATTTACTTGTTTGTTATCATAATGCAGTTCTTGTAACATTGCTATATCAATTGATTTTGTTTTTAACCATGTAAAAACTTGCTGGCGTTTAATTTTGGCACCCAGTCCTTTGACATTAAATGTACAAATATTTAAGCTTGTCATGTTGAAATTTGAACTTGATAAACTTTTAAAGCGTTACACACGCGAAACGATTAAATAATTTCAAGTGTTCATGTTGTATTATAAAAGTTTTTGACACCACGTGGCTTGTTCAGATAACGTATACACTTACATGTCCGAGAGGTTATGTCTGACCACGATTTTGAAACCATGTTCGAATACTTTTTCTTCAGATATTATTTTGTTGTTAGGATAATTGAGCTTTTTTGTGTTATTATTTACACTTTAAGTTAGTGAAATGCAAGCTTAAACAAAATACCAAAATTTGCGAACAATGCCATTTAAAGTAGGAATGGTTGAGGTAAAGACTTTATTGGAAGGTGAATAAAATATAGGTGAACGTTTTTTTCTTCTATTTTACTTGTTAGTAATATACTATGCCTTTATATAAAGATCCGACATTCAAATATGTCGAGTGCATACCATTGGTGGTATACTTAATTATAACGAAAAAGCAGGTGAACAAGAACGATGGTAACGTGTCGCTATTAAACGCAATTATAATGTCATCAAGGCCCGAAATCGGTCACTATTGTACCTGGCCATAAAAACGGATCAAATAAAGTGAACGAGCGGCGATTCGATAGACAATTGGCATTTGTATTAACTCATGAAAATGTCATTTCGTTGCCCATAGTCGATGTTGCTTTCAAAGATATCAATAACAAAATGCATGGCTTATTAACAGCCAATGTTACACATAAAACCAAACATTAACGCCGGAGTTTAATGTGTTTCTGCCATTACTTTACGATACAAACAACTATTGATTAGCAATTCTGCAATTTGTTTATATAACTGTATAATATCATTATTTAATTAACCATTTGGGACAATGTGTATCAAACTAAATAAACATTTTACTTATTTTGCGAGACATGATGGTGCAAATATTCAATAAGCCAGTTGTTCAGTCAATGCTCTTCAAGCATGTCAATATGTTGGAAATTCTATTGCGGTTTTATTGCTTGTCTTTGTCATAAATTACGACTCGATGTTAGGTTGGACATGATTGGAGCCGATCTACACTTTGCATTAAGCTTTAATTATGTGTTATGTTCAAGGTGTTGTATTGTAATATGTAATATGTAATATTTTTACATGCAAAGGCATTTCTTACGCAATACTTTCATATACTTATTTCTCAAAAGAGTTTCAGGAAGATATCAACTTGAAATTTCGCATTTTGTTTTTGGAGGATATTTTCTACGATGCTGCATTAAAATCATTCATCCGTGCCGCTCTGACACATCTGGACCACGATCGAGTGTGGTTTTCTCGTGCTGCGCGTGCAAATGGTTTGGACGCAATATTGAATTTCTTTTGCACATTATTCTTTTCCACGACAGTATATATCAAAAACCTTTTAAAAAAATATTGATAAAAAATCCTATGTGTGTGCAATAAGACTATTTTATATACTATTCGATCATAAAAGCAGCCATGTAGTTAAACATAAGCTCGCACCGCAAGTGAAACACATGCATTACACACGTATCCCATCACACAAAACGAATGTTTGCGTATATAAAAATAACCCCATTCAAAATGTATAAAACTTCGTTGCGAGGAAAACGGGTGTAGTGACAATTTTATTTGTAAGTATTTCACATTTTGACGAAATTCGTTTATAAATAATACAGACATAATGAAAAACGTAAGTAATGCGTTAGAAGTGTCTTCGAGTGTTAAGACAATTGGTGATCTACCTTTCTCGAAATAATCGGCAGTCACTGTCTGAAACGCTCATGGTACTTGTTAACCGCTGCCACAGAGCTTGTCCGGGAAATGCATGAAAAGGTTTACCGGCCGCACCAATATTTAAACCGGAGAAATATAAATCAAAGCAGGCCGAACACTATCTGCTTTTAATATAGAATTATAAAAAATAAACGAATGTTTAATAAATTGCATAGTTTATTATTCTACCATATTTGTATTGCTCGAACATATATTTTGCGCACGCCTGGTTAGAGTCCTCGCAGTCATTAGTTGTGGGGCCAGTTCCGATCGCTGAAATGGCAAAATTACGTCATGCGACAACGTATTCGGTCAGCCATTACATCCTGGATTACACTACTATATAGAAAAAACTAGGTTATAAATGAATAGTTGTTATAAGGATCTGCACTACTTTACTAAGCCCCATCTAGATGGTACAAACAAGGCTTACCACATGTATGTACCAAGGGTAGTTTCATTCAGATAATTTTAGTTTATATCTTATATCAATATATATTTATTTATATTTATATTAATTGAGAACGTCATTAAATAGATTCAACAAGATATTATATCATGCCGATGCAACATTATATTAAGTATATCTGTCATTACACGATGTGCATTTATCAGTATATCGCGTGGAACCATCCTTGTTTAGTTTCATAAAAACAATATGATCATGCCGATATGAGCTTATATTAAGTCCATATGTTATTATATGATATGCATTTATCAATAAATTAAGTGCACACATCCTTATATATATTCACCAAGACAATATATATTGTATCATGCCCATGTGAACTCATATTGAGCCAGTTTATCGTTATTATTTATGATGTGCAGTTATAAATGTCGTACCTGCATGTGAAACCATCCTTATATAGATTTAACAAGACAATATAACTGGCCGATGTGATCTTATAAAAAGTCAACATGTTATTGTTGTGAGTAGTGATGCAATGATACAAAGACACCAAATCATATCATGGAGTATTCTGAAAAGTATATGGTTTAATCCTATCTCGTGCGGTAGCATCGTTTTACGTGGAAAAACAATGTTTCCATATGGTAGGTGTATNGTGGAACCATCCTTGTTTAGTTTCATAAAAACAATATGATCATGCCGATATGAGCTTATATTAAGTCCATATGTTATTATATGATATGCATTTATCAATAAATTAAGTGCACACATCCTTATATATATTCACCAAGACAATATATATTGTATCATGCCCATGTGAACTCATATTGAGCCAGTTTATCGTTATTATTTATGATGTGCAGTTATAAATGTCGTACCTGCATGTGAAACCATCCTAAAGATTTAACAAGACAATATAACTGGCCGATGTGATCTTATAAAAAGTCAACATGTCATTGTTGTGAGTGGTGATGCAATGATACAAAGACACCAAATCATATCATGGAGTATTCTGAAAAGTATATGGTTTAATCTCGTGCGGTAGCATCGTTTTACGTGGAAAAACAATGTTTCCATATGGTAGGTGTATTTGTACGTAGTGTATCATCGATATTTCTTTTTCAAATCCGTGTTTTTATTACATTTATTCTATAGAGTGTTTCATAATTCATGTGGGCTGGCAAATAAAATTCAACTTACGTCGTCATAAACTGTTCGAACTAGTGTTTGAAGATGCTTCATTAAAGTAGCTAGATACATGTATTAGCCTCATTGACAATAAACTAACATTCATTCAATAGAGAGTTTCGTTATTCAATTTTTTCATGTGGGCTGACAAATAAAATTCAACTTACGTAGTCATAAACTGTTCGAACTAGCGTTTGAAGATGCTTCATTAAAGTAGCTAGATACATGTATTAGCCTCATTGACAATACACTAACATTCATTCAATAGAGATTTTCCTTATTCAATTCACGTGGGCTGACAAATAAAATTCAAATTAAGTAGTCAATAAACTGGTCGAACTAGCGTTTGAAGATTTTTCATTAAAGACGCTAGATATTAGCTACGACATTATTGCATTTTACAACGTAGGTATTAGTAGTTGTGGAAACCAATATTTCAATGGCATTTGATCGGTGTTCGTATTAACACACTCAGTTAATGCTGCTCGGGAAAGCAGTCAAAATGTTCCTCGTAGAATTTATTGCATTATTAGGATTGATTTTAATTAGTGAAGGTAATTCTTAGAAATTGTGTTCGTTTGTTTTCGGAAAACAAATTAAATACTGTTCATTTTATTTTAAAATAAAATTTATATATGTAACGCTAATGATATGCAGTATGCATTACTTGATAAACAGGTCCAAACATTTAATTATGTAAAACTTAAGGTTACTTAAATTGTGTATATTACTCGTAGACCTCTTACCAATAAACGTTTATTTTCAGGAACTCCTTGCAACAATGGTGACATACTGGGCGCCGACAATCCGTCTCAAGTTGGCGATGAGGTTGACCAAAATTCTGGTCAGTTATTTATGCTTCGAGACCAGCAATCCAATGTCCAGTGTTGCGGATACATATCCGAATGGAAATTGTTCATCAAGAATCCAGGCACCATAGTATTCCAGATATGGCGGGAAACTGGCCCAGGACGGTACAATCTAGTTGGAGAATACGCCACTCATTACAACTCAGGTGAAGAGGACAACGAGGTCGTTGTACGGACTACCATTGACAAACAATTAGCAATCGATGTTGGAGACCACATTGGTTGGTATAACAGAGGGGAAGCGATGGTGGCATTTAACATAGAAAGTACCGGACTGGGTATTTTAATAAACACTGTTATCACGCCCGTTGACGTCAAAAACGCAGTGGACTGGTCCCAGGTACTATCAACGGAGTCACGAACATATGCTTTTCAAGCGACTGTTTCAAAGGGGGTTGGTCCGAAATTAAAAAACTTAAACGCTTCTGTGGAAATATTTGAGCATATTCCAGTTGGTTCAGATATTTATCACGTGCAATTAGTTGACATTGTTGATGACCTAGTGCCTATAACGTTTCGAATAACCATGCAGGATAATTTGAATTACTTCGAGTTCAATAGGTCAACTCTAACAGTTTACCTAGCCAAGACTCCACCTGTTGGCAAATATAATTTATTATTTACAGTATCCGATCACTGCGGTAATTCAGACACTGCTCTATTGAATGTTGTCGTTAAAAAACCAAAACCTGTCATTATGAATTTACCAGCTTCGGAATCCGTGCGAGAGGATATTGGATCGGTCGAGGTTCCTTTAGTTAATATCTCAGTCGCAGACTCTGTACCCGTGATATGTGACGTTCAGTCGGTAGAGCCAACTGAAGGATCGGCTTTCTTTTTGGTAAAGTCAATTCGAAATCAATCATTCTTTTATTTGAAGGCAACTCATAATCTGGACTACGAAAAGGTTCAACGATATGTCCTTACCATTCATTGTTTCAACGGACACGATTCCGATACTGGTTTGGTGAACATTTTAGTAGAGCCAAATCAATTCCCAAACATTCAAAATCTTCCAGAAACTGTATCTGTCAGTTCCATTAATGTTATTTTCGGAGATTCAGTATATCGGCTCATAGTTGAAGACGCTGAGAGGAATACGGTGTCCCTCAACTCCACCTGCGAACCAATTCCATGTCCATTTACAGTAACAAACGCCGGTTTTGTTATTGTAACAGGTAATCTGTTCTCCGCTATGTCGGACATGTACATAATACACATTGGCGCTAGTGACTCGTATAACTCAGCATCTCCCAAACAACTAGTAGTTAGAGTGTCGGACCGGAACACGCCACCGTATATATACAACATACCAGATAACCTAAAGGTCGTCATTGCAGAAAATCTACCGTTTGGAACACTTGTTTTACATGTGTTAGCTTCCGATGTGAATCCTCTGGACACTTTGACGTTTGCACTTCAAATTCAACCCAGCGACTTCATTCCATATTTCGCAATAAATGCAACAACTGGAGAGATTTATATCCGATCCATTATTAATTATGAATCTTTACAAGAAACAAACCTCACATTGTATCCTTCAGTTTCTGATGGACATAATACATTCAGTACTGATTTTAAATTATCCATACATGATATCAATGAGCCACCAACATTTGAGCACACGTCCTACTGGATCAAGACGAATGAAAGCAACGAGGGACAAGTAATCAGCAAAGGGATCATCAAGGCATCCGACGAGGATAAAGATGACCAAGTGACCTACTCACTCGAATGCGATCTTGATGAAGTTAATAGCATATTCCACATGCACGAGACAACAGCAGATATCACCCAGTCGTACAATATTGATGTAGACAACTTACTGTCTACAGAACGTAACATCCTGTGTAGAGTGATAGCCAGGGACAAGCTTAGAGCTGCTGCAACCGCACCATTGCGCATTGTTGTTGCGGACATTAATGACAATGGACCCTTGTTTGTCAAATCAAGCCATGTATTTGTGGTGACACAAGATACACCTATTTTTTCCAGTGTGGGCTACGCCATAGCGGTTGATGATGATATTTCAATAGAAAACAGACGCCTATTTTATTACTTTTCTGAGGACACTGATACATTTCTCATTGACAACATCGGCGTTGTTCGTACACTGAAAAACCTCTCTAGTGTGCCAGTGGGATCCACGTTCAGAAACACATTACATGTTCGCGACAAAGCAAACAATTTGTCGGACTCTTCTCCTTTGACAATAGTTGTAATGCCTGGCAATTACACTATTTTTGAATCGCTTATACAGTCGGAAGAATTGACATTCTTCAATATGCCTGAAAACATTGCATGGTTTGTGACTGCTTTACACCTTGCTGCTGTAGTTCTTGCACTGATCACATACGTATGTTTTCTTTATTGCATTTGCAATGAACACCGGTGGAATGACGTGGATACACCTTCACTGGCAAGAACTGACAGATCGGTATATTCCACATACCCTCATTCATCACGAGTATCCGGCAAACTGACCCCATTCGCAGCTGATTCACAATCCCGCTCATGTACAAACATATATACAAAGTCTGGCAATGTGACACCTTGGAAGCCGTGGGCAATATCAGATTTCAAGAAAACCTATCACAAACATCAAGTCATCAACAGGAAGCCAGATGTCAACGAGAATCAAACTCTGGACATCGACAAACTAAGTGCTAGGCGTACATCAATGGCGTTCTAGCGACCAGCGTATCATCCTTTTGCAGATTCCGAAAAAAATGGTGTGCTTATTCTTTAGAAGATAAATATTTTGAGACAAGGTACAGAATATATTTATTGGTAAATGGCGTTCTTTCAAAAGTGTATTGCCTTATCTTACTAAGGCCATTCCAAATAGATTTGTTGGTCTACGGATATATTTTTTAAAAAAAAGTTGAAGAGGCGAGTGAAAAAAAAATTAAAAAAATAAATATTCTAGAGCGAGCGATTTCGATAGAAACATATTGCATTTACAAGATATACAGGTTTAAACAGCTTTATTTTACATTCAAATCAATTCTTAAACAATGAAAAGAATCTATGTACAAACAAGCAATAATATATAAATGAGTAACATATTTTTCAAATAAAAATGCACTTAAATTAGGCTTCAGCAATTGAACTTTAAAATGTAGAACACAAGTCTAAAGCTAGTTTCACCTATGTATACTTCCAAAGGTTACAGTTGATAAGGGACAATCATCAAAATGATAATGACAGACAGTCTGACAAAGGCAATGCATATAATCCATTGTCGCTACCTTATTTTAAAAGGGGCATATCGATGGCTAGAACGGTATTGTATTTTTCTGAAATAAATTTATACATTACAAAGAACTTATTTGATGTTTCTGAAAAACACGGACCTAGCTGTAAAACATGTTCCGTCAACAACGGATTTTAATACTTATAAAACATTGTCCCTGTGACACTTTTAAAACCAGCCTTTAATGATTTTATGTTTATTTTTTGTTCACTTAAATTGTGTTATAGGAAACATTTGCCTACATATTGGGAAATACCGTCCATATGCCCCTTTAATGCAGAAAATGCATAACAAATCTTACGTCATGTTTCCCGATGTTGAAATTGAACATGCTTCAAAGATATCTGCTGATAGTTGCATGTTTGAACGTGAACAAACACATTCAAATAAGTCACTGAACGTAGCAGATTTGTTAATATTTATAAGGGTTGGCCGCAGCAACTTTTCAACGCAATTTGTTACAACGGTCGTGACAGCGAAACATGAGCTGCTCACGCAGGAAGCCATTTTTTTCTGATCGTCTCGATCGAATTTTTGAGCATTTGCAGATATCGATTAAAAAGGATACTAAACACTATATTTTGCATTCGTATTTAGCATCAAAATCGTTTCTGCGAAATCGCATTTTTGTTTTCACAACTTAAAAAAACCACATGCGCTATGGTTACAGAAGGACCCAAAGATAAGTGCGAGCGGTATTTTTTCTATTTATTTTTTCCATTCTGAAAAAAATATGTGAGGCAAATCCGACGATTAACATATCAATTTGGAGTTGCCTAACGATGTTAAGTGACATATTGGATTGAAGCTTGGTCATGATCAAAACTGACATCAAACATTAAATATTTTATACAGAACAAATAAGGAATTTATTAGTGGCATCTGTGCATCACGTGTTTATTATTTATATCTCAATAAACAAAATCCAAGAGGCAAGATGATCAAAGATATGAATACCATTGTGTCTGTGAGAGTTTTGTCATCTAATTTGTGATGCTGAATTGGTAATGTTTTTGGACAATAATCTATGGTATATTGCAGTTTACTCTTCCCTAAATAGTAAATACCTCTTCCCTGATCAGGTCAAGAAGATGGTGCTTAATCAGAGTAAACGTCATCTTATAGGAACTCTTGTGGGTTTTTTTCCTAGAGCAACAGCACATAGATTTGTCATACAAATGCTCTTTACTTAAACACTTTACATGAAATAACCTTAAACTTACAAGCAAACACTTTTAGCTTTTCATATGACCTCTAATAGATAAACGTTAACTTATGTCTATTTTATTTGCAAGGTCTTAAAAGGATGTAGACATGTTATTTTCACTATAAGTTTTTTGTAGGGATGGGAACGAATACTGGAAATGATATTCGAATATTAGTTTGTCATTATTCGAATATATTCGAATATTCGATTTTTATACCTTCATATTAAAATGTCCGAACTTATGACCGTCCGGTGCAAACAACTATTCCTGATTGCCACAAATGCCACTATAAATCGTATCTTATGTGCAGCTTTAAAAAAAACAGGATGAAGTATATTTTTTTAAGATCATTGATTATCATGCTCTTTTTTAAATAAATAATGTCTAGTTTCATAAGATGTAAGATATTTCACGAAAACACATTACCGTAATTCTAATTTATTTCAATACTTATAATTGATCTGGATTTCTTTCCATCGATACAATTTATGCTTTTGGTTTCGCTATTTTTTTCTGGAATAAAGAACGATTTAAGAACGATTCAATCGATTTAGATTTGATNTGACCTCTATTGTCTACACAAGGTTTTTCTATTATTTGACCTAGTGACCTAGTTTTTGACCCCAGGTGACCCAAATACAATCCCAACCCAGATTTCATCAAGATTAACATTCTGACCAAATTTCATAAAGATTGGATAAAAACTGTGACCTCTATTGTCTACACAAGGTTTTTCTATTATTTGACCTAGTGACCTAGTTTTTGACCCCAGATGACCCAAATACAATCCCAACCCAGATTTTATCAAGATAAACATTCTGACCAAATTTCATAAAGATTGGATGAAAACTGTGACCTCTACTGTCTGCACAAACAAATTGTTGATGGACGCACGCACGCACGACGGACATCACACAATAGCATTAGCTCACCATGTCACTTCGTGACAGGTGAGCTTACAATATATTATGCTTCAAATTTAATTCAGATTAACAAATGGAAGGACATAAATGCAAGTGCATAATGTTGTATTTTTATTGCTTAAAGTATTAGATTTTAATTGTCATTAAGGTAATCATGCAGTGTTTTGAATTTAGTTTGATAACCCCTTTTAAATCTCAAATAGTTTCATGGATCTTACAGTTTCAGTAATAATTTGATATTTCCATTATTTTGATTGTGTGCTTTGTTGTTCAATTATATTTATGCCCCTGAAGGTGGGTATATAGTGAACGCACTGTCTGTCTGTCCGTCCGTCTGAAATTCCGTCACACTTTGCCTTTAGGTTTCGAAAAATGTGGAAAAACACTGCGTTTAGGTTTACAAAAATGTGGAAAAAGGGGGCATATGTCATCCTATGGTGAAAAATTGAGTGTGTACGCCATTTTGTTCAGTTGCTGTCGCACGACTGATTTGTTTCAGTTATACAAAATTGGCCCGGTGAGGATATGATCAGATTGGCACAGCAGAAACAAATAACGGCCTGCTAGTGACGTCAATTTGTTACTATTTTTAGTAACAATATGTAAAAAGGTTGGTTATAATAAGGATTAGCGTGAAAACATGGTTACATAAAGACACACAGGGCAATTACAAAAGTAAATAATCAGCATACGGTAAGTTTTACTTCGTAAAGATTCAAAGCAACATATCAATAACACAAAATATTTTCTCTGTTCAACACAATGACAAACAAGTGATGTGTTTGAGAAACACTATGTTCCCTTTTGAGTGATTTTGACCCATATATTTGACCTTTGATCTTGAAGGATGACTTTTCACCGCTCAAAATGTGCAGCTCCATGACATACACATGCATGCCAAATATCAAGTTGCTATCTTCAATATTGTTAAAGTTGTGGCCAATGTTAAAGTTTGTGCAAACAAACCAACAGACAAACAAACCAACAAACAGACAAGTCAAAAACAATATGTCCCCCAGTATAGACTGGGGGACATACAAATTAAATTATAACTACCCATTCATGTGGAACAATGCATATTTAGCACAAGAGTATCTAGAACATAACCATTGACAATAAATACAGTACAAATAAGTATTGCATCTCTTTAAGAAGTAACTTTGACATAAACTCAGAACACATTAAAGTACATTGGCATAAATCAAACATCTATATCATCTTATTAAAAAAAAAAAATACTGCCAAAAAACGCTTACGTGCACAATTGATCCATTAAAATTATGTACTTTTCAAGGCTGATTGCTTCTGTTATTTGAACATACATATATAAATTTTACAAACAGTATACAATATTGAAAACATTACTATGATGGCCATTAAGGGCTCAGCTGACTTCAATGTACACCAATGTCGAAGACTTCCAACTGGAAATTAATTGTTTGATCCAATTGACCCAGTTTCAAACACTGCCTTAACAATGTCAAGATTGTGACCATGATTCTTTAAGATTCCCAAATGTGGCTCCTATAGTGGTGATGTTTTCTTTTAAATTTGATTATACCTACATATTGTCACATTAACATTCTGACAAGGTTTCATCAAGATTAGGTCAATACCGTCATTAATGAGGCTTATAAAGTTGTAACAAGGTTTTAGTCCGAATTTTCTGACACACTTGATCAAGATTCAAACATGGCTTAGATGTCATGATACATATTCTGACAAATTTTCATCAAGATTGAGAGCAAAATGTGGCGTCTAGAATGATAACGGGCTAAAAGTTAATGATGCACTTCATACGATGCATAACACACACTGCCAGACATAGTTTGATAACAATAACTCAACTTTAGAACCTCATGCTCAGGTGAGCTAAACAACAACAATGCTACTCAACACTTGAACACTCCTTTTACTAATATTAAACCTATAACTCTTGAAAGATCATACAAGCTGTTAATTGATGAGGTGATGTCATTTCATATTGACAATATTTTTTATACATGTAAGTAAGATCATGCAAAT
>VMBQ01005566.1:48374-67033 GCA_007657795.1 Dreissena rostriformis | reverse complement strand
ATCACATCTTGAACAATTCTGGTGAAAATTTGCACAAATCGACTGGACTATTAGGATGAAAACTCCTGAAACAGAATACTTGACGGTAGGACTGAGGGACAGTCTGACTGCTATATGCCATTCTACGGGGGGCATAACATTTTTAATAATTAGTTACAAATGTAAAAAAAAGCTCATTTATCAGAAGCCTTTTCTTTGGCTTGTATTGCAGTCAAAGATGGACAATGCTCAGAGTCTAAAGCAAGGGAGAAGGATACCTAACAAACCTTCTGTGGCAAGTTCAGCAGGGGATGGTATGCCAGTCCAGTAGTGGAACAGCAGGGTCACACACCGCAGGAATGGCAACATGGAACGCCGCACATGAAGTGACAGTTGCCATGGCAACGGGGTATTCTGCTGCGGAACGCTGAAAACCAGGCATAGTCATGGTCAGGGTTGAGTGAGACAATGGTGTTCCTGTTTAACATTCCTTATGCTGTGGAACTGATCTCCTTACGAGGGTTTTATTTTACTTATATTCTGGATTTTATTCCCAATGAAGTAAGCTTTCCCTAAACTCTAGAGGCACGCTCATAGAATGAGTACAAGGAAAATTACCAGAATCACAAACAATGCATACAAAATAGTGAGTGTGCTGACGTTTTGTTTAGACATTATCATTTTTATCTATCCTTTAAGCCTGGTACGAAATATTTTTGCAAAAGCAACATGATGCTTAATTTTAATGACATGCAAGAAACTTTCTGTATTAAAATTGCGCAATACTGAATGCCAGCCCTTACTTAGCTATTTTGTGTATTTGGTCATAAAGGATGAGTAGAGCCTCCCCTTCGTAGTCCCCATCCACTTCCATACCACAGTTCTCCTGGTCAAACGTCAGCAGTACCTGCAGGGGGGCACATGAAAAGACAAGGGACAAAATTGTCACAAAACCAGGTTTTCAATTTGAAAAAANAGCGTGGCAAGTCATAAATGAAACGTGATGTTCTTGAGTAGATAGAATCTCGTGACATACTTATTACTTCGCATGTTACGAAGCTTGTTTTAACTTAAACGCCAACTATCTCTAAATATTACATCGATCGAAGGATTGAAATTATTAATGCATATATTATCTACACGTATATCTGTTTCTTTTTTATCGTGTATGCGAAATCCCGAATNCGCCAACTATCCGAAATTGAATGACACCCCGAAACTCTTAATATTACATCGATCGCAGGATTGACATTATTAATGCACATATTATCTACACGTATATCTGTTTGTTTTTAATCGTGTATGCGAAATCCCGAATAATGTGAAGGCTACAAAAGAAAATTTAAATAAGCTTAGCCAGTTGGTAATAATGGTTTTTAAACGTTACATCGACTTATGCCTACTTCGCTATAACGTTCCCAGTGAATTGACTTTCTTGTGTTCGTCCGAAGCTTGGGAGGTCAAGTTCAACTTCAAATTTTGGCAGAACTGAAAGAAAAAAATAACTTCATTAAAAAATAGTAAACACGAGTTAAATTTTGCATTTTCTATCATAAAAATACCCAAAATATTAAACAACATACAGTTGTTCAATGTTTACGCAGTGTACAAAGAGAGCTTAAATATCAACATGCATATATATGTTTATTAAACAGAATTGTATATTTATTTATCAAATTAAGTCAATAAAAGAGTTGACTTACCATACTCGTCAACTTTGAATGTCTTTTCTTGATAGTCTCCCTAAGTTAAAAGAAAACAAGTGTAACATTAACTATTTTACGGTTGTGCAATTTGACACATACATTATGTATCATTCGTTTACTTATTTACTTTAATAAGTTTACATCACGATATTCTGACAAAACTTGCGTCCGTCTTATTAAAAACCACGCGACAAGTTTAAATGGCGATTTCATTTTAGAAGAAACATAATTTCTACGCGCCAACAATTATGAGTATTTTAGTGTGTTTTTTTAATGTCCGTGTCTCTTTCTCTTTTGCAACACAGCCATCATAAACAATGCTAAATTAGTCATTGTCAGCTCAGGTACTACTTAAAAGTACCCAGGGTACTCTAAAGTATACGTCTACAACAATATACCCCGGATATGGTAAATACGCGTTAAGGCACCCGGCCATACTTCGGGGTACTCTTTAGTATACTATCCTAACCCCGGGTACTTCGTGGTATACTAAAGAGTTCACGAGGTACTTTTAAGTAGTACCTGAGCCGACAATCACCAATCGAGCATATATAACTAGTTTGTATTGAAATAAAATCATGCCCTTATTTACATTTTTCGTAAGATTATGATAAGGCTTTCCCCATATCATATTTTTTTTTTAATTTAAATAATATTTTCGACGCAAGACACACACGGTGGGTAAAACATAATGTAAGAAAGTAAACAGTAGGAACATATCCTGTACATGTGAATACTACTATACCTCGTATGAGAGCAGTTTCGCCTTCATTTTCCACGTGCCGAGCACAGGTGACTCTGACATGACCTGGTGCTGGACGTAAACGCCCCCTAGTGACGTAATGTCGGCGCCAGCAACGTGCCATTGGTTGATCTTGTTACCTTTTGGATCCTAAAATTAAGTCCGTGTTATCACTTTGTTATCATTATCTTTAAAAACTATAAAGCCTGTAGTGGTTTACTTGACCAACGACCATATATGTAAGTGTCACCGACACCGAGGTCTTCATTGGACACATGTGTGGATACATTCACGTTAATTAATTAATTAATAAAAAATTAATAAAGAAGATTTTTTTTAAATTATATACGCAATAAAATTTATTAGCAAGCTTAATTAAACCCATATTTATTGTAAAATGATTTAGCAATGTCACTCGGTTTTTATATATCTGAACCTACATATAATTCCNACCCATCCACCTGCACGTGACCATAGAAGCATCATGTAAATCGGACACTTGCATAGTGGGTTTATGAGAATGTGAATATTTCATTATAAACCTATACAATATTTTTCTGGGAGAAGTTGCTTGTTATCTCGCTTGTTACTGTTCACCAAGTAACTCGATAAATAACCTTAACAAGCAGTTTTTTTTCAAAATGACTCCACTCATGCCAGTACATATTTTACATCGGAGATAATTAACTTTCACCGGTGTTGCCTACTGTGCATATGTCACCTGCATTAATTGGTAAACAAAGTGTCAACCACCAGTAACTGACGCAACAACCAAATTTGCGGTATTCACTCTCAACTGACGCCCTATGATCCCATTTCTACGGACCAGCCGCTGTTAACTATTAGATACACATTCCTTCTAAGACATGATTTTGACATACACTTAGTTATCCTTACCGGTTTGTCCAGGTTTGTAGACAGCCTTGTCTGTCTGTATGTAGACAGATGTCACTTTAGGCTCGAGCGTTACGCTCTTGTCTTCGTTGAAGGTTAAACCTCCCGATCCTTTGAGCTCCAGGCGGAATTTGCCTGGACTAACACTGTTTGGAATCTGAATAAACGTTATAATATCAGTAGACGTGATGTTAAAAAATAAAAATAAATAAATAAAAAATAACACAAACGCTTATCACTTAGGAAAATAATTATAAAAATTAGTGTGTTGATAGTAATAATAATAATAATGTTAAATATTTATCACTAATGACAAATCGTTAAGCTATATAAACCTCGACAAAACAAACGGACAGTAGTTTTGATGATATGATATGCAATAGTAACAGTCAATAAGGTTCGACTTACACTCAAGTTGACCGTAAAATCTGAAACAAAAGAATGGTTCTCTACAACACCACACTAGTCAACTGAAACGTCGCGCGGAAAAAGATAAATCCCAATGAAATGTTATCAAAACTGAAAACTTAGTTACACATTTCTTAAATTGCAAAATTCATGAAGACCAGGGCTTTTTTCTTTCAAAGGGTCAAATCAACTTTATAACAGTTCTTCTTGTTCATTTCATTTAAATAATGTTTCACTATTACATAGTCTCTTGCGGTCGCGAAAAGTGTCTTTGGGGCCGTTGTTATGCATATTTAAACATATATTTTATAAATGATAATTGTTTTATCTAGTACATGCATCTATGATTGATAACTAGTGTTGCCTTTATTTAAAAGTTTTCCGATACAAAATCAAAAACAGTTCAATTTAAGTTACGATTCCAATAAGGGGTGTTTTTAATATTCTTTGCAGTTGAACTGTAAGCCAAGTACAAACACGTTCTTTAAATCTAAATATAAAACTATCAGTGAGATAAACTATCATAAAACTCACTATTCTGTAATACGCTTTAAAATATGAAAATTATTAATATCAGAAAATAAACACGTGTTAGATTCTGATTACAACGTTAAACAGTACTCATGTACTGCACTTCCGCTTGTGATATAAACCGTAAATACCAGCAGACAAACACATGCCCTCTATATACCTACCATTCTGGTCGTTAACGGTGGCTGAAGTGACCGCTACAGTCTCAGTTCCGGTCAGTTTGACCTCCACGATCACCGGGCTGGACACTAGCTGTAGGAACTGACCATGAACGCTGTATGTTTGACCAGGCCGGAAAGCGTTCGGCGCTACGAATAGGTAGGAACTGGAATGCGAGCGAGGATAAGAATCGATCCTGAATGATCGATTGTCAATTGCAACAAAATAAATTCAAGTATTGCGGGACATACTCGGTAATTTACATCGTTGTTAACTGGTACATCGTTGCTTGTGTTTGGTTTTTGTGCAAGTAATTTAATGTAGATATAATCGTGAATGAAAAAAGAGGCCAAAGATCCTAATGCGATCACATGAGACCACAAGGAACTTAACTGTTCTGAGCAGATTTACAACATAATTATTAAGAAAATATACAATTGTTCAACGCTTTGAGCAAAATTGAGTGGGTGAAAATGTGACGTCTAGTGTGTTACTCCAAGTCATGGACATCAAACGTTCGGAAACTCTTGCAAGAGTNCACTCGTCAGAGAAATCATAAGAACAAATGTTCAGAGCAAGTAGTATTAAGATTGTGCGTTTGTTTTTCTGCAGTGTTCACAAGATTTTATTTCATTTGACCTAGTGACCAAGATTCAAACTCGGCCGAGACATTTTTGGGATAAATGTTCCGGTTTATGTGAGTGCAGCGTGCTTGCCAGGGTGAGTTGATGACTCCTAGCGAACTCAAGAAGTCTCAACCCTCTGTCGTTGGTCTGTCGGAAACCAAATCTAATCACGCACTTCAAGACAATTCAACTGTTGGATTATTATTTTGTTTAAAACAATATAATAACGATAACGAACACAGATGTATAAACATGTGAATCCAAACTATGTTCTTATGTTTAATCAAACACTTACTTCCGGCATTCAGCTTGCCGTNCATGACCCATATTCGAACTTGACCTAGATATTGTCTAGATACAACTTATGACAAAGTTTCGCAAAGATCGGATGAAAACTATTTGAATTTGAGAGCGGACAAGCTTGTTCCGCCTGCCCGCCAGCCTTCGCCAATCTAATAACCAGTTTTTTCCTTCAGAACACCTGGTTTAAAAATAAAGTAGTAAGTGTTTTATTATTGTTTATCATGGTTTTTTGCAACATTACAGGCAAGAGTAGAAAAAAATTAAAATATCATTTTGGCTTGAAACTATCCACCTGGATATATTTGTTTGTTGTACATGTATAAGATGACAACCTGTATAAGATGACTTCCCGTATAAGATGACTTCCTGTAAAAGATGACTTTTATTTAAAATATGACTACCTGTATAAGACGGCTTTCATTTAAAATATGACTACCTGTATAAGATGACTACCTGTACAAGATGACTACCTGTAAAATATGACTACCTGTATAAGATGACTACCTGTTTAAGATGACTACCTGTATAAGATGACTACCTGTATAAGATGACTACCTGTATAAGATGACTACCTGTATAAGATGACTACCTGTAAAAGATGACAACCTGTATAAGATGACTACCTGTATAAGATGTACCGCTAGGACGAGCTGCAGGGCATGCTGATGATTGATGCCCCCTGCAGGAGGCACGGAGCCCATACACGGCACCTTGGTGAGGTCTGCGTGCAGGCTGGGCAAGGACATCACCACAGCAACCAGGTAGTGGAAGAGGTCAACATCTAGGATGCACATTGGTGGCTCATTTACCTTGTTCTTAACAGAGTCTGGGAACAGAACTGAAATTAAATCATCTAGATTGTGAATTTCGAATTTAAATATTGTGTTATCCATATTTTATTTCTTTTTTCAATAAATAAAAAACTAAAGTTACAAAAAGTGTATTACATAGTGTTTTTTTTGTTGCTTTTCAATCTAAATGTTTTAGCTGAATACTTTTCCATGGGTCACTTAACATGACAATCACATTATTATGACATTATAAAACATGACATATAATTACTCATAACAATACAAAGGACCCACTAAAGATACATGTAATGTGCCAATAAAGCATATTGGGAGAAAATAACCAGATGACATGGGAGTTATTTGGAGTGAAGTGAATGACTTACATGACAGCAGACGAATGCAGTGCTGTTTGGAGTGCTCTGGGTTGACGATCTGACTGTAGATGGATGCCACTTGGACCAGCGAGCGCAGGCAGTCACTCTGTCGACTGGACAGCTGACCAAACAGGGGCTTCCCATCGTCCCTCAGCTGTTGTTCTAGAACACCACACAAATAGGAGTTTCATTTGTGTTTAGTCACAAGGTTCAGTCACAAGAGTGAAAAAGGGCATTGATTGAAAGAATGATTGAAGGTTGCACCAAGCCAGTTTTTAATGCTACATATTTTAGTTTCATATGGCAATTCTTAGAACTTTAAGTGAAACAAGATGTGTTTGTGAAACACTATGTCCCCTATTGCGATTTTGACTCATATATTTGACATTTGACCTTGAAGGATGNACATGCTTGCAAAATATCAAGTTGCTATGTTGAATATTGCAAAAGTTATGGCCAATGTTAAAGTTGGCGCAAACCAACCAGCAGACCAACCAACCAACAGACCAACAGACAGGGCAAAAACAATATGTCCCCCAGTATATACTGAGGGACATAAAAAGCAACATGGGAACTCAACAAAAACCAAGTGTTTTTAATTAATGAATAAGGGTCATTACTAAAATAAATGAAAGTTGCTGATGAAGGTTGTTTTTTTCCCCAAAACAAACACACCACCAGCCAATTAAGATATTAAGAGGAAAGTGTCATAACAGATACTGAGCTGGAAGTTTCCTCACAATCAAAAGCTTAGTCTGTATGTTATAGAGAGCAAACATGTACCGGTATTCTCTTTTCTAATGGTGACCTTCACCATACCTACCCCTCTATATGTAATTAAAACTGGTGTCACAATATGATAACAAATCTTTATCCCAAAAGCTCATTTCACTATCTGCTAATAAAGTTGAGCAGTTTGTTTGTTGAATTTTTAGCCATTTTAAACAGTAGTTCATCCATATCCTGGGGTCAGTTAACCTACTAATACTTTTCATGGGAAAGCCAAGCCGACCTTAACCATCACTGCAAGTATGTGCACATACTTATATGAGTAGCAGACAACAGATTATGTGTAAGGGGGTAATTGCCATAGATATTATTTCATTCCCAATCCCAACACAAACTATGTAGCCAAGTTGGAATTCCATCTCCAGAGTGACAGTCCAGCGCTTTACCAACTCAGCTAGCACGTCCAAGCAATTATGGGTTTATATTTATATTCTTGTAAATAGCACATGGCCCTATCGCCCCATCTTTAAAATTGAAATCTTTGGCTTCACATTCCTCAGTAGAAAGCAAAGCTATCTATGATTGTTTACTGGTTAAAATGTCTAGCCAATCATGTTAGATTACCTATTGCCATGAGAGAGAAGGCACATGTGTTCCACAACATGCTGGGCACCCTCGGGTTGTCATCATCTACCTCCACTCCCAGGCCAAACTGAAAGGTAGAAAGTAGCCTGCAGGATTGGGTAATCTGTGAACAGTGAAATGAATCAATGACAAGACGGCCACAATGGCCCTTAAGCGCTCACTTGAGTTTACAGACACACATAATGCCATTGTTGAAGACTTGACCTGATTAAAGGTACAAAGGTAGTAAGAGAAAAAAATAGCATAGACCTAAATGAACAAGAAATGTTTGTTGTAAGTCGTCTTAAATTGAATGATAAATTAAAAAAATACAGTCTGAAGAGCAGATTTGTTGTTCCAGTTATGTAAGGTAAACATACGGAGTAAGCATCTCTGGAGAATTTCCGGAGCATCTCCTTGGTTTCCATGGAGACATCACTGCTGGGGTCGCTCATGTACGCCCAGAGAGCCTGAAAGTTCTGTGCCACGCTGCCTGCCATGAGGCGTGTGATGGTCACCAGGGGGCAGGGCTGGTACATCACCTCCTCCTCTGCAAACACAAGCAAGACAGAGGTGTACGCATGCAATGTGAAAACCAAAGTGTTACATTTATCAACGTTGATGCCATAGTAAGAAATAACTAGAGTTCTGTTACAAAAGTAACTAATTCTCCCGCACTGCTTTGTCAGCTATGCTCAAGAGAAAAAAACTCAGGAATGTAAGGAATAATGGCAATAAAAACAATGATTTGCACATCTTAATCTCATGGTGATGACATGTTGAAGTTTCATATACATTTGTGAAATCACATGATAAATGTGTAGGTAGTTTGCCCAACAAATTTTATGCCGACTGATCGACGGGGGTATTAGTTACATTTATGACAAAGCTTGAGTTTTTGATGAAGATGGAGCCAAAATTTATGAATTTAACACTCAAAGATTATCATTGCAGGCTTACACTACTGCCTCAAAATAAAGATTGTCTGCTTTCTAACTCAAATAGTTTTAATCGTATCATCTTCAAACTAGGTGACAATGTGTAGGGGAATAATACCAATGTATGTATGTATTTCTTTTGACCTTGGTTTTGCTGAAGAGACAGCAAGCAGAAGAGACAGTATTGAGATACAAGGAATCCGGGTGCGATACCCTAGCTCTTTGCGAATAGATCCCTTGGTTCTTTTACGTGCTCAGTGTATAGCACCGATACACCCGAGAATTACCTGGGTTTCATACCAGTACATCTCTAGTTGGGTGGGAAATACTTGAAGCATTTCTGAAATGTCCAGTGATTGAACGGGGGACCTCTGGAATGGTAGACCAGAGTGTTACCACTCGACTACCGCACCACCTCACACATTTTCAATAAACAACCAGATCTCTTGAAGCACTAAATAAAATAAAGATTGTCTGCTGGGCAATATGATCTACAATGAAGGTATAAAAATCTAGACCAAACAGGATAAACTTATCAAAGTTGGATTATAGAGAAAAAAATAATGTGCATTAACTATGAAAACATGAAAAAGGGTCTGCTGCAAACTCGCAATACAGTGGTTTAGTGGATCAGCAGTGTATAATGAAGGCCATGTTCAAATAAAATGTTAACCAAAATCCATTTTTTTTAACCCTTTTACCTCTAAAACAATCATGTGTGATACAGGTTACTAAGATAAAGGTTTCTTATATGTCAAGGCCATTACTCCAGGTAGCCCTCACCTGTGTTGCTTCTGGAGTCCACATTATCCGGCTCTCGTATGCTGTTAAGGACAGTCTTGTGTATTCCATCCAGCCAGTCAGCAAAGCCTAGCTGAAGCTTGTCCACCGAGCTGACATGGGAGAACATAGCTCTGTGTCCATGTTAGCAAGAGAATAGAAAATTATCAGGAACATGGTGCTAAACACTACAGGTTGTGTTTGTGCTTAGTGCCACATATTTGAGGTTGAGCAGATGTTGTTAACCATATATTGTACAGAAGGCATTTCTTATTGGCTAAGCCAGGTCACCTAGAGACCATTATTTGCAGATTAGATGAGAAGAAGTTTATATCCAGTCAGTAAAGTCATTCTGATCCCAAACAGTGCGATACATGGTAAAAAAAATATATATTGGGCAAAAGACTCTGTATCATATCGACAGGTTCAGTAAGAAGCCATGATATTAATAATTTGTCTAAATGAATCTTATTAATTGAGCACATGGTCTTCAATTCACCATCCAAATTACAAAAACAGTTCGCGTTCACACAAAAAATTGTAATACAAATTGTATAGGCATTTCTTACAGCAGAAATTGTACATAACATAACCCTCTTCACTTATTTGTGTGTTGCCTCACCTCTCCTGTCCTAGAGTGGACACTGAAGGCAGTACGGGTATCACAGTGTTGCAGATGCACTCACAGAGGGGACAGAGGAACTCCATCTTCTCTATATCATGGCTGTAGTTGTGACGAAACCTCAAGGGCCGCCGCCGCTCACGGGCTAAGATGTTGTCAAAGAAACTGGGGACAGATAAAGTACCAGTTAAAATGTAGAAGGGGTATATGCTTATACCTACAGGTAACCGTCATTGTATTCTGTAGTCTGGTAAAAAAAGTGCATACTCCTTCAAATGGGACACGTTGGGTTTTAAAAATAATACAAATTTGTGATTTTTTTAATGGCGTTTCAACCATTGAAATGGCAAACATTTAATATTCAAATATCTTTCACATCCCTAATTTCTGGGCATATTTGGAACAGGCAATTTTTCCTTCATTTGTTTAGAGAATAAGACAAGTGACCAAAGTTGACATGAAATCATTTAGAATGCTAGTTTAAATGCAAATAGAAGTGGCTTTACACCAGTTGTGATACAAATACCACAGCTGTAGTCACCAGCCACCAGACTATGTATTTCATAAGCAAGCAGTATTTTTTTAAGAAACAAGAGATGTGTTTGTCAGAAACACAATGCCTCCTATTGCGCCGCTTTGATTATTTTTTTGCCTTTGACCTTGAAGGATGACCTTGACCTTTCACCCCTCAAAATGTGCAGCTCCATGAGATACACATGCATGCGAAATATCAAGTTGCTATCTTCAATATTGCAAAAGTTATGACCAATGTTAAAGTTTTCTGACGGACGCACAGACGCCATATATTTAACCTTTGACCTTTAAGGATGACCTTGACCTTTCACCACTCAAAATGTGCAGCTCCAAGAGATACACATGCATGCCAAGTTGCTATCTTCGATATTGCAAAAGTTATGGCCAATGTTAAAGTTTTAGGACGGACACACAGACAGACGGACAGTTCAACTGCTATATGCCACCCTACCGGGGGCATAATAAATTGAGCGATAAAAATATAACTATTTTATAATTAATAACCAATGAAACAGAATGGTATTTAACCAGTGTACATTTATGTCGATTTAAAAGTAACTTAATATTTGCATAAACTAAATCATGGCCATTTTTTGATATTGGACATTAAGCAGAGTAACATTTTTTAACATACATATAATAATTGAAGTATTTTTATTTTCACCCCAACCCACACCCCAAGAATCTCGTATTTACCTCTGCCAGCAGCCAGCATGCATCATGTGACCACAGGAGCTCGTGTGAGAGCCCGTTGGCAGGTCTGACCGCATGAACAGCGGGTCAAAGTTCTCCCCGTTTAGAAGGGCATTGCCGTGATGAAGGGAGAGAACTGTTGATCTAAAATATATAAACTTCAATGTTAACTTCCTTTCATTTAGAAAAGAACACAATTTAATAGAAACACAATTCTTGAACATAATCCAAACATATCAAAATTTTATTTGTTTGACCATCATTTGCTTAAATACATTTACAATGTTAGATTCAGCAGATCACTTTGTTATAATAATCAACGAAACTCAATATTTCAATATCTTGCCAATAAAGTCCAATAACAAAATATGTTTCTTATCCAATTACATAAAAAATATTTTTAAATGTTGCCTCTTAAGTAACTGAAACACTGTAAAACAGTTATTTAACCCTTTCCCGCTCAGAATCAAAGTGAAAATGGCAATAGGCAAACAGCATAAAACCAGACCATCCTGCAAGTAACTTGCAGGCTGTTCAGGTTTTATGCTGTTTGCTGCTCATCAGTATCTTAGGGCTGGAAATGAAGCCATTAAAACTTGAATATATTAACAAAAGTTATAAATCAAATTTCATTTTCTAAGTGACTACAAATGGGTAATGTGTACGTGAGTGGTAAAGGGTTAAACACTGACTCCACTTGCTCGTTTTGTAAAGAGGAGGCCTCTACTTACACAGTTGGTGACTTACTTCTGTACGAAAGCTGTGAGCACAATGGCCTTGGATGTGAGCGTGATCTCCTGTTCCTCCTGACACAGGATACATGTGCCCACCTGGGGAGGGGTCAGGCCAGGCCGGGTCTGCTTGCAGCCCACAGCCACTGGGAAACTGCTGCAGCCTGCATCACTGACGGGGATACAGAGGTATCAATGGTTTGTCTACTTGGTATAATTATATATCAGTGAGTCCCAATGCACTTTGGTAGGGTATCTAACATAAAGCTAGTAATAACAATCAGTACTTCTTAACTTTCACTTTGTCAATGGAATACTAACAGAAATATTTGCCAAAAGAATCGCTCGGTTTGATTTTATAGACATGAAATAACAGGATAGTTGCAGAAATCCATTTATTTCACAAATCAAAGAGCATTTTTATTTATTTTTGAAAATTTCATATATTCAAAAACAATTTTATGATAAAGTAGAATTTGTTTATTTGATTTAGTGACAACACAAAACTTAGCAGTGTTCATACACAAAGGTATCTAATATTCAAGTCTAGTGTCAAACAATAGCATGCTCTTGACTTCGACAAGTCACCTGAAGTAGCCTCACAGTTCTCAAAGAATCACATTCTCTTGCAAAATCAATGAACTACATATTGAACCAAACAGTGTTGTAGATAATTTTTGACCCATGGGGGTAAATACCCCCACTTTTTAAAGCATGGGGGTAAATGGTCAAAGTTTGCTTTGCTTGAAGGGTAATTTGCTAAAAGCAAAACAAGAATATAGCCGGGGTACAGACACACTACTTTATTCATGTTAAACACAATAAACCATTAACTATGTGTATTTCTTCATAGTAGTAGGTTTCTTAAAGTGTTTTTTGTTTTTTAACTGTCCTTGGTTTATAGGCTTCCATGAGCCTTTTTTTCCTGCTTTTTTTCCTCCTAAGCCAGGTCTGGACACACTTAACGGGTTTGAAGTTGGCCACTGTGGGGCCAAGAAGGCTCACCGTTAGTAGTGCTTCAAGGGACTCGTCCTTCAGTGCAGCTCTGAAATGATTCATTTGCTCTACAAAATGTATGCAATGTGATAATATTGTGCAATATTATTGGTCATGCTGCAATATTTACTTTATTTTTTGTCTTTCAATTATTATACTTTTAATTTTAACATTTTTTATCTGTGATACAAATTTCAATATGTATATACATTTGCAATTTATGATATAGGAAAGTTTGTTGGGTACTCAGTGCCAAATGTTACCTTGTATCAAAGATAGATTTGTAATTCTGTTTGAAAATGTGTTTTAGTTTAGAACTTTATTTACATATAATTTTATTATAAAATAAAATGCTTTTTACCTGTACTTTGTCTTTATTCTGTTCTGTGCACTGTAGGACCTTTCACACTCCACACTGGTCACTTGCATAACCATGCCAATCTGTGCCACCTTTGCAAAGTTAGGGTGAGTACCTGTGTGCTTGATAATGACTTTCTTGCAGAAGTCTTCAAGTGAAAGGTGCTTATAACACACAGTAAGCATTGCCTTGATTCCCTGCCATTCAAGTTTCAATTTTTTTCCATTCATTAATGCTTCCACCGGTGTCTCTTTACATTATTCACAGTTTTTTTTGGTAACTTTTGGTTCACAATACATTTTAGTGATACAGTCTAGTGCATCCTGGTCACCTCCAGCACTGTAAGATATTGGCTCTAACAAATGTCCTAGACTACTCAGCACCTCAGAGTCATCCTTCCTGATCCTTTTACTTATATTGTCAATCAAATTACCTATGTACCCACACTTTAATGTTTCAAATTCACTATCAGATGATTGTTTATAATTCTTTAAAGTTTCTCCTTTATATTTAGGCTGTGACTCCTCCCCCTCCCCAAACTCAATACTTTCTTTCATCTCTTTCAGACCTTTACCATCATGTGTTTCAATGTATTCTAACCTACCTACAGCACCTTGAATTAAAGGTTGTACAGCTGAGAATACAAGCTTCTGTTGCTGCATGTTACATGATAATGCACCTAGTTCAGTATGTATGTCAAGCATAAGACCAATGAGCAAAGCAGTTTTGTAAGTCGAAAAGTACTTGAACAGTCCCTTGGCTGTAGGATTTAATTTTTCAGATGCTAAATTAGAGAGAGTTGCAAGCAATGATCCAAAGCAGTCATACACTACCTCAACAGACTTCTTCAGTCCAAGCCAACGGATAGAGTGTGGTTCCTTTATGCTAATTTCTGGTTTGTTCAACAAGTTTTGCATTGCCTTAAGTGTATTGATCCTGATTGTTGATGCAGACATAAAGTTCTATAATGATTGAAACATTTCTCTAAACTTTGTCAAGGGTTCATTTTTTTATAGCATCTGTTATAGCTAAATTAAGTCTATGTGCAATACAGTGCGTTTGTGTAATAAATGGACAAAATTTTGACTTCATCTGACCTCCTACCCTGTCTTCCTCCCCATCATTACACTAGCCCCATCTGTTGCCAAGGAAACACACTTTGTAAGATCTTAACCTAAAGTTGTTAACATTTTCAACAATCGTGTAGACACTCCCATCTGATATTTCAACACTTGCTAGAAAAGAAGTAACTGCTTGGCCATGTTTAATGTACCTCACAAAGACTGATAACCTCTTGCTTACAGTTATATCAGTACTTTCATCCAAAGTAAAGCATAATAGTTAGATTCATTGATTTGAGTAACATGGTCTTTTTTGTAACATTCAGCAATAATTTCTTGCATTTCTGAAACTGTGGTTCGACTCAAGTTCTGATAATGAATTTCAACACCATTGAGTCTCTGTAAATCTTAAATAGCATCTAATTTGGTTAGTGGTATTTCATTCTTCATCTAGGAATAGATTGTACGAAATAAGGCATTATCCCGAGTGTCCGTGTCATCTTTCCTCGCCATTTTCTGAATTAACATAAGCTGACATGGCATCTTTCTTCTGACACTCGAGGTGGTCTTTGCTGGTACACTGCCTGTCAAAAGAATTTCGTATTTACATTTCTTAAACATGCAGAGACAGCTAATCAGGCTTTCAAGCTATTTATATGTTATATTGCAGTAAACATGGGGAGAAAATTGAGGCTTCCACGGTTCCACCAGGGATTGAACCCAGGATCTCAGGGCTCCTTAGTGAACACTCTTATCACATTCCACTTGGCTAAATGGTTACCCAAACAGTGAGGCTGTTAAAAGTAGCCTATAAAATATATACATGCAGTACTGTACACAATCAAAACAACATTTTTAAAACGAAAGTAAGACGAGGAATTCTATGCAGTTGATGATTGACATATCAAATGATTTACCTGTCAAGTGCCGACTTTTGAATGTTGATTGCTCCGTCAGTGGCCCAAACATTATCAGCCTTGTACTGTTGGCAGATTTTACACTTAAGACGAATTTCGTCCTTATCGTCCACCACCATGAGCCACGGAAAACTTTTTTGCCAACTTTCAACAGTTGTTTTATTAGCGTTTAAGTGTGTCATTTTTTATTTGAAAACTGAGGAAATTAAATCATTCAGTATTGGCACTACAATGTTTTAACTCGATACAACTTTTGCCGTATAAAAAGAATCAATTTTACTCTGAAAAGTAATTTGTTTTGGCTCCAAAGAAGCCATGCTGACCTCTTCATGTAATTGTAACACATAAGCGCTTGACTGTCTGTTAAAAAAATCAATACTAAATTTACCATGCGCCTAGATGATACAGAGTATACATACCGACTGGCTAACTATTTTTACAATCCAGCGCACAAATTAGCTCTAATTTCTACAATAACCAGTCTTATATTTTGGCGAAAGACAATCAGCTGTTTATATTTTTTCTTTACGTTGTACGCAGAGAATTTAAATCATTTGCGTAAGTCCAGATTGGCTTGCAAAAATGTACGCACGGAAATGATAAATTGAGCGTATCTTGATATTTCTAATGTGTATATTACGCTGATACGCAGCTTATCTACAACGCTGACCAAAATCCCAGATAACAGTTCAGTGCTGGTGTTCTCAATCAATCACAGTCATATCAATCACATATCAATCACCTACCTAATATCCATATCGGACCCGACCCTAGGGAACAGTTCAGTGCTGGTGTTCTCAAACAGATCAGCGTTTTCTTTGATGAAGTTTTTCTGCATGGCCGACATTTGGGCCATGATTTTCGTCCGACGCTTCTCCGCTGCCACCTGCTTCTTTCTCCGTGCAGCCTCAGCTTTTACATCCCTCGGCGCCACCATCGCATTCTCCTTCTCCATAGCAACAGGCTCATTCTTCATTTGACGTACTTCTTTTATCGTCTGTGACATAAGGTTTTAACGTTTTTGTTGTTGTTTTTTTGTCTATTAGTTTGAGTGCATAATGTGTAAGAAGGCTACAACACTGAAATTACTTTAACAACAAAACATCTACACCCAACATAACTTTAATTGAATTTGAATCAGTATGTACCAATGATTAGAGTAGAACTTAAGTACACTAAGTAAAACATTAGCCATTATAAACAAACCTACGTAAACACTCAATATGAAAAGTTTTTTGTTACCTTTAGACATTTACTTCTTGCATACTATTCACAAATTATTAAAAAGCAAACAATATCCCCTGCAATTTTGTAATAATTTAATGTAAATGCCGCATTATGAACCCATATTTCAACAAATTGAAAGTTATTCACCCACCTTCACTGTCCATACGACTAGATCTCTGATGCTGTCATGGGTGATGTTATTACTGCTCATGATCTTCTCCAAGAGCGTCTGGATGCAGCGACCAGGGTCTGATAATGTAAATAAATGTTTTGATATGACACAAATGGTTACGTTGCAGACTGACATCTTGTACATAAACAAATTAATGTATCAAAAATGGTTACATTTTGAATTGATATAAATATGCACTGGTTAAAGGTCTGCACGCCATCCAACCAAATAAATATTTTCAAAGGGACTTGTTCAGAGATTGGTGAATTTATGATTTTCCAAATTTTCTCCATAGATTCCCAAAATAAACAAATTAGCAGCCTCATAATATGTCATCCATAGAAAGGGTAACTATACGCCACAGTTCAATATCACAAATTGCCACTGAACTGCTGTTGGAAATATACATAACATGTGGATTACTGACTTTTTTTGTTGAAAACACATGTATTCTGTACATATTTAGATCATTTTCTTGCATTTCCCTATGTGAACTATGTGAATATTCGGAATTGCATTTTGGATTTTACAACTATACTTCGTGGGTATGAAGCATTATTATATTAATTACATAGCAATATAATTTTATAGGAATAATGTGCGATGGAAAGGACAAGTTTAAGTTAAATCTAGGGGTTTATAAATAAAATAATAAAATATATTCAAATAAGAAAAACGAATATTCGAGAATGATTTCAGAATTTTTTCTCATCCCTAAATAATACTTAAAAAAAAACATCAAATGATATTATCTTGACCCACCTTTCTTTGACTTGCTGTGTAAGTTGGAGGGGGTGCATATTCTTGTGAGGAAGTCAAACTGTCTGTTGCCTTCTTCAATTGCACGCTTTTGTTCATGAAGCCCCACCCCAACCAAATGCAGCACCTTAAACATTTCAATATTAATGCAAATAAATAAATCTGAGAAGATAACACAATGACCTGAGGTTTGATCGAAAAGAATTTAAAAGAAACTGAATTTTGTTGTTATAACAAAAATTCTTATTTGCATCAATTATTGATGTTGTTTAGCGTAAACCGATTGTCAGCCCATGTTATACAAAATTTGTCGAAGTTGCTGAATGGTATGAAACCATACAGGCTGATCTCCCAGAAACAAACAATGAAATATGTGATGTATAACTAATAACTTTTGAAAAATTCAAAAAGATCCTGCATCTGATCACAGCTTATTCAAGTCTAGTTTCTCATTCAAATTGCATAAATATCATTATCTATCGAATCATGTATCAATAAAAAATATTTTAATCCTGAATTATTACGCAATAAACAACTTTGTCATTTTGATGATAGTGGCTAGTTAACAACTTGGGATAACAACCCTATTGTTCAATTCCTACAATTCCTTGAGCTCCGAAACATTGTAACAATGGTAAATAACAGAAGCTGTCAGAAGACAGCGCGCTCGACTATTCAAGTGCTTGACAGTATAAAGTAAGCCATCAAGGGGAAATTGTTCATATTCAATAAGGTCAAGGTAATATAGTCATATACTAACTGGAAGAGGACCATAATTGAAACCTATTGATCGCTTATGTTTTAAAGAAGTGGTACATTATAGACGATTCTGAGTTCAGGTATATTTTCCACAATCTATTGAACATTTGTAAAGACATAAAACAAACTAATAAGATTATATTTCAAGTTTGATAGCAATAGCTTGGGTGGGATGGTTGGACGGTCTTTCAAAAATAAAATAAATAAATATTTGTTGATTTTTTACAATGTTTTAAAGAAAAAAAT
>VMBQ01005566.1:4838-45906 GCA_007657795.1 Dreissena rostriformis | reverse complement strand
CCCCCCCCCCCCCCCAAGTTACCTCATCAAATTTATATTAATTACAAAATTTACTTTTGGGTGCCTTGAAAAAATCAAGACTTGTCCCCATAGAATGACATATGCCCCTTTTTCCACATTTTTCTAAACCTAAACGCAAAGTGTGACGGAATTTCAGACGGACAGACAGACAGACGGACAGTGCGATCACTATATGCGCACCTTCGGGGGCATAAAAAGCCATTCCAGCACCACCTGGAAAACTTTTAACCCGGCAGAAAGCAATATAGTGACTGATATATCAAGATGGGATCGACAAAAAAAAAATTCCCATAAATGATTAGCATTTCATTAGCACTCACCTTAGATTTATCTCCCTTGGTATAATGGTAGAAGTACGGGTTATAGCAGGCATAGAACTCTGGCTTCAACTCATAGCGGCCCTTCCCTGTGGCAGGACTCAACTTCCTAATAATACAAGCAAGAGATGAGATTTTTTTAAACATGTATGCCACAAAGTCGTCAAAATGTGCAGTTGTTAAGACATAATTATAATAATCTTGTTAATTTCCTCGCAAATAACCATCATACCAACTTAAAAGCTCCTATGTCAAATCTTTCTCTAGATATCGTGCTGAAATGAAATGGTAAATGAAAAGATATTTGTAAATTATTTATTTAAGAACCTACAAGCTCCTTGATCTAGGCTTTCAACTTACTTGAATGTGGCTACATCCTTCACTACATTCTCAAGACCCGTCTCATGATTTGTCTGAAATCATAACATCATTAAGTACAAAAGTTGAAATGAACAACAAGAAACGTAAATCTATAGAAAGATCTAGACTGAAATAGCAGGGTACTGTGCACTGCTCCTTTGTGCTCCCCCACCTGCTGTCCCTCTAGACTGGTCAACACAAAATGTTAGAAAATCTTATAAATATTAAATGTATTTTTGCAAATGATTGATGAAGCTAGAATTACATTTTTGATTTTTTTAAAGACAATGCTTTGATTTAACAGATTCCTTGAAAATGTTACTCAACTGATCCAGCTTCCACCTTGCCCTTTTTGTTGTAGAATCCTGTACTTTTTGTGATTCAAGATCTTAACCTAGTACTCATATATTATTATGATATTATGGCAACATTGCAGATATAACTGCTTATTGATATAGAGAATAATAGGTTAGTGTTGATTATGGATCAGGTTTATCATGCAAGGCTTAGAAAACAAAAAGCACGAGCCTTGGCTTGCATGATAAACCTGATCTATAATCAACACTAACCTATCATTCTATTTATCCCACTTTTTGTTCAGTAAACCTTTTTATTTAAACAAAATTAGTTTTACTGCATAATTTCGCTGGATTAATGACATCATTTTGTCGAAAAAATGACGTCATTTCGTGCCGTATATTATAGCAGAAATTTAATCAACGGGGATTTAATCAACTGAATTTGCTGTAAAAGTGGGATAAAAATATTTTTACTGTGCCTTTCTGGATTTTGGTATGTATCAAAAATTCATTTTCACTTTCCAATACCTTGATTACTATTTACAATGTATTTACAGAAACATTTAGTATTCAGAAACAAAGTCATGTATAACATTCAATTAAACTGTAAGGTGTTCATCATTTAAATTGTATACAATATAAGTTTTTATCTGAGTAACAACAGCGCACTCACAAACTTGACCGATACACCTTTGTCAGCTATTTTCAAGGGAAAATAAATGAGAAATGTGTGGACAAGCGGGAAGGTCTTGCACATCTACACTTCATGGTGACAACATATGTTTAGTTTTAATATTTTTCGCTTTAGAAATGTGAAGTTTGTATGATAAATAAAATAACAAAGAGACCAACTGGCAAACTCAGAGGGACTCATTAACACCCTCTCAAACTCTGTGGGGGGAATAATAAGGCATTTATGAAGGAGAAACAGACTAATACAGTTAGTCAGAGTCTCAATCATTCTCACATCCCTACATGTACTTACATCTTCTGGCAGTGCCTTCGCCAACTCGCTGTGGGCCAGGGGGGAGATACACAGCTGGTGGATTACCTCCCTTCTCACAATGTCCTCCTTGCTTACCTCCCCTACACCCACAATAAACCGTTCACCTGGATTGAAAGAAATATAAAACGTTTAGGGATCCCGTTTAAAGCAGGTATAATCCAGTGATTATAAACAACCATTCTGCATCAGTTGGGAGTACAGACACTTTTTTTTAAACAAATACATTGCATTTATCACCAAATATCCTCAATTCATGAATTTCATTACCACCTCAGACAGCAAGCCTACCGAGTATGACAATGAGCAGGTTGAAGAACTCCTCAGCCAGTAGCACTGTCTGTCTCAAGGTGTCCTCTTGCACTGTCTGTCGGTCATAGTCCTCCCTGAAAACATACCAGTCAGCCTCTATGTTAGGTCACAGGGTATGCTTATAGACAAAACTAGGTTGGTGGGGACACCAGATGCATTTAATAATCGTGGCTTACAAAACCTGAACCCTCGTGCAAATTAATTTAATCTGCTTAATAACATTTACAATCTGGGACGAGCATTATAATGCCAAAATTTAGTGGCAAGTATCATACCATCGCAAAATGGGGATCATTAATGACAAGATTTTTTTTTAATTGAATGTTATTGTCTGATAAATGATAAATTTAGAGTCCACAAAAGATCAGACACATGCACATATGCAAACATATGGATAGAGATAATACTTAATGCTTCCAACTGTTTGTGAGCATTAAAATGATATTGTATAAGAATGTGGTACTTACTTTGTCCAGTTAGTAAGTTTGTATTTGTGGATCAGTTGAAGGAGATATTCATTGTTGTCCATCATGGATGCCGCAATCTACAAAGAATAATTAATTTTACATTCGAGGCACGCTCTGTGAAAAGGGGTTTTTATGTATGTGCGTCAAGTTTCTTCCATATTAGCCTGTGCAGTCCGACAAGGCTAATCAGGAATGACCCTTTCCGCCTAAGCAGGATTTTTTCTAAGAAGAGACTTTCTTTAAACAAAAAATATCATAAAGCGGAAAGTGTCGTCCCTGATTAGCCTGTGCACACTGCACAGGCTAATCTTATATGACACTTTACACACATGCATTAAACCCCCTTTTTATAGAACGAGGCTCATTTATAATTATCTGCTACACCATGTTCCTTAAGCATGAGATAAGAACCAGTTTGTCAAAATAAGTGCTTTATGTTGAATGACAAAGCAATTAAGTATACCAACCTGTAGCATAATAACATCTCGGTCGTACATTTCTGTCCGGCACTTCACATTATGATAGAAGAAGATCTGCAAGAGAAAATAACATAATTCACAAGTTTCAGTTAACTTATCTAACAATTTTGTTCAAATCAGATGCTAAATTTGTAATTGTACATAAATATCACTTATTTTAAATCACAAATGGTGAACTACTCTGTGAGATGGATGTGTCACCTGATGACAAATAACTGAAGACAAATAACTGAAGTATGACTAGATATTGAGCTAAAAACCAGACAAAAACCTTGCTTTTATTCCTTGGACACTTCCTTTCTCAAAGTCTCAAAATGAGCAAAAAAACATGATTGTCATCCCAAGCAACTCTCTTTATGTTGCCAATATCTAAATATTATAAACCATCAATAAACCCTCAATATGTGAGCCTTGCTCTGTGAAAAAGGCAAATAAGGGACGACACTTTTGGCTTTTATGATATTTTTCGCTTAAAGAAAGTCTCTTGTTATTAAAAATCCAGATTAAGCGGAAAGTGTCGTCCCTGATTAGCCTGTGCGTAGTGCACAGGCTTATCTGGGACAACACTTCGCAGATGCAGAAATCCCCCTTTTTACAGAGCTAGGCACATTTGCACATAACAATGCAGGTTCTGGTACAGACCTGGTTGATCAAAGCGTATCCGTTTCTCCTCCACATATTTGCATTGGACTGGGCCACCATCACCTGAACACGCAGTGGGAACTCCAGCAGGTCTGCAGCAACTGGCCGCTGAAATACATGTCCAAGTGTGCATTTAACCTGCAAGCACAATTATGGTAAAATCTCTCATACTTTATTTAGGCTGTTTTTCCATCAACATTACTTTTTTCTCATCTTCTTACAGGCATTAATGAAATAACACCTTATCTGATAAACTTTGCTGCTTTCAACGATGTTGAAATAACCCTAACACAGGCAGTATAGTGATGACATTTTGTTAATTTACATGATTTGATGAATAAGTGTTGTTTTAAGCAAATATCTTTTGTTCACTTTCCAAATAAAGACAGAAACAATTCGAAAAGATGGGATGGGTACAAGTTATGGGTTGAATAAAGATAAGTTTGTGGTTTAGGTTTTCTAAGCCTCCATATATAAACTTATCTGTATTCAACATTAGCCTAGTATTCTCTATGATCTACATAAAATTTAAATAATAATTTCGAAAGATTACTTGTTGACATTATGCTTAGCTAAATAATTAAGTTGAATACACCAACTTTGTATCAAAGGCTGCTTCTCTGTATAACAATATAAAAATAATTTAAAATTATGAAAATACAAATTGTGAGAACCTACCATTAAATGACAATCTGTGGATTCGAAACACAAACCATGGTCACCCAAATATGTGTGAAGACCTGGAAGAAACAAAGTTTTGATATCTTATTTTCTTACTACAGAGACGTTCTACATCTTTACAGAAACAAATACACATACATTTATTTAAGAACAAAGTTTAATTTTCTTTGCAGCAATGTATTCCACCTACAATGCTTAGGGCTTTATTTTCATCACAGCAATGTATACAACCTTAACTTTCTAAAAATTTGATTCAGACAGACCAATTGAGGGCTGAATACTAGAAAGGTACCAACAACAATTGAAATCAACCTTTAACCCTTTGCATGCTGGGAAATTTGTTGTCTGCTTAAAATGTTGTCTGCTAAATTTCTAAAATTAGCATTTTCTTCAATTTTTTTCAAAGAATACTATCAGAATAGCAAACAGTTTGGATCCTGATGAGACGCCACGTTCTGTGGCGTCTCATCTGGATCCAAACTGTTTGCAAAGGCCTTCAAAATCCGGTTCCAGCACTCAAAGGGTTAAAATGAATTTGAATGACAGTTATATAACATTAAATTATATAACTTATTTTTTTACATATTTTGGCTCAGTTTCAAAGCTTTATGGACAGAGGCTTTCTTCAGCAAAATAATTAGGCACAAATCAAATTTTACGCATTAAATTTAAGTTCAAAACTACTTTATTTATTTATCAAGACCTCAGGGCAAAAAGCTTTTAAAGTGAGTCATAATTCAGAAATGATGATCATGAATGTACAAAAATAAAACCAGAACTGTCACTGCCGTGCCTGAAATACCCCCGCATGCTGCTTTGTCTGAAGAAATTGCTAGTTTAATTTAAATCAAAAGAATTGACAATGGACAATAATTGTCAACATATGGAAGAAAGACTAATGGCTCTTTGCAGTGCACTTCCAGTCTTAAGATCTACCTACCAATTAAATTTTAAGTTCATTCCTTTAATATTTTCAGGAAATGCCCGGCACAAATTGAAAAACAAGAATAAACAAATGATAATTACTCAGAAAATAGCAAAGCAAGAGTTATGGCTTATGTGCCCCCCCCCCCCATACAAATTGGTTGTTTTGACAGATGTTTCTTGGATACCAAAACCACATGCGGTGTAAAACACATGATAATAACACCTTTTGGCTTGATAAAACCACAACCACTCTTTGCTCTTGTCCATTTTTTTCGAATTATGACCCAACTTAGGAGTGATTATAAACAAACATATTTAGTCAAATTTTAACCCGGACTTGTGAGTGGATAGACCTATGACTGAGTTTTCATGGTAAATCATAGTCAATTAATACTAAATAAATGTGATGTAGCGATTCGGTTTTGAGTTTATTCCATGATAATTGTACTCTAGTCTCAGTTTCAGACAGACAACGTCTCGTTTCATGGTTTAATGGTCCTCTGGTCTTCCCGCACAAAAAAGTGAGTGTCAAACACTGTCCTACCAACATTGTTGTGCAGGGGTAAAACAAAGTCTGTTATTTACAGTTTACTCATTTTCTTAAATGAGCGAAATAACAATGAATCTTAAGTGTTTAAGCAATATCTAAGAGCATGCACAGGTACCTGCAAGAATGCGCGTGACAGGTAGATGTATAGAAATGGGTTGTGACTCCACGTCGTACTTCAAACACTCTGCCTTGTGGCCAGCCACTGAAAACACGTTTAAACCATCATTCATCAACATATGATGCATTTGTTTATATTCAATAAATCACCTTATGGTTACAATTTCAAAACTTCATGAGTTTAACAAGAGTTTGATTTGAGTCAAATTAGTGTTATGTTTACACACCATTGCCTATGTTCCTACTATGGAAACACGGTTTTGATCCATTTAAGATTAATACTGACTTATATTTTCTGAAGAATGCCTAAATTACAAAAATAGAGTAAAAAAAAAAGAAAAAGTATCTGTTTATTTTGTACTTTTGTTTGCAATTAATATTACTTAGAATTTATATTAATTACCTGAGCAAGATTCTCTCTTCATTGCATCTAGATTTTTACAGGCATTGAAAGCTTCAACTGTTTTGTTGTAAGATTGTACAAGCACTTCTCTCTGAAAGTATAAACACGAAGTACCGTAATTACTCTATGTTTTCAGACACTTAAAAATAATATTTTTTTTTGGTGTCCGAAAACTTAGATAAGAAAAATAATCACAAAATACAGGTGTCGGAAAATTTTTAGTCTAAAAATTGAATTGTCCGAAAATAGCGTTGATTGTATCAACAACTACCGGTAATAGCACGTGCTTGTAAAAACCACACCGTATAGTATAAATTACATTTATAATGTTTGCACTGCATTTGAAATAATTTCAAATGCTTAATTTATTATACAGAAAGTTAATACATGGTTTAACTTGGACCAACAAGTTCAATGTTGAGCATGTGATGTACCGATACTCTCTATTATGAACCTGTAATTAACGCAATAAAAAAATGCAAACTATGAATTCTGTGTTTGTTCATTTCGGATAGTTGTTGTCTAACACCTTCCATTGTTCGTAAAACTTGCAATAGGGTGCATCACACTTTGGAGTGTTTAGTATTTGTCGCAGTTATCTTACTGAGAAGGGGCTTTCGGGCGAAGCCATTGTTTAATACCAGTTTACAAGGTTATTTACCCAATAACGCAAATGTAATGGTCCATTACCCTCAGGCATGCATCTGCCAGGTTTTATTATGTTAACCCGGTAGTAAAACCGAATGATCGAAGTGTCATCAGATAACGTAAACAGGGCCGAAATTTGGTTAAATAGCGCTGTAAAATATACTGTCCGAAAACTTAGTCAATAATTATGGACGAAAACCTGTATGTCCGAAAATTAAGTCACGAAAATTAATTATTTTTGCAAAAAAAAGGGGTGTCCAAAAACATAGTGTCCGAAAACATAGAGCTATTACATTCTGCACAAATTTCTTCTCTCTGAAAATATACACATCAATCAAGCCTTATCGAGGATTAAAATAAGTCTTGATGCCTATGTCTTCAAAAAAAAAAAGTACATGCATGCATTCTTATTGGACTGATTTTCAATGTGTTTCTCTTGTATTTTGTTAAGATATAAGACACAATTTCTTCTTTTTTGTTGCAAGTATTTGTAGAAAGGTTTTATCAGGGGCTTAAACAATAATGATAATAGGGGCAATAACGTTATCAACATTGTGTGGTATCAATTGACAAAATAAAATCATGTTATTGTGGTTGTACATATATATTGATGTCATATCAAGAAATAGCGGTAGTTGGTATTTGATTTTAGTGAGGATTACATGATGATGATGTTTCGCAGTGTGTGGACACATAAGAGGTCCATGTTGCAGTCAGGGATCATATTTCTTTCGGTTTCGTCGGTCCTAGACCGATTGGGGTCATGAAAGACCGATTGAAAATCCCAAACAGTCGGTCCGATTCTGTCCCGACATTCGTAAAAAACGATGTTAAGTCTATTAGTTCCAAATAAAATTTGCTATTCAAGCTCTGTCTGGCTAAAACTTACCATCACTAATCCCTTTAATGCCCCCAATTAACAACCTGCTTCTGCTACTCGAGTGCACCAGTGTTGTTTTTGACACATTATCGGCGATTTCTCGGCAAATTATTGATTTTATCAGGCATTCACACCACAGTGTTTTTATGATAGGGGTCTCTCCAAAGATGTATCATACAGGAATAAACGCCAATGACACTATTATCCTGTGTATTATACCACCTAAGGTTATAAAACCTGTCAAAACACCAATTGTGTACATCATACAAATTGGATCGATGTTTCACATAAATTAACTTTCGTTTTCGACTGATTTTCAAAAAATAATTTGTACCAATATTGCATCAATCTAAATTTAGAGTAAATTGATGATTGGCTGAATAAGAAAGTGCTCGATGCGCTCACATCGCGTCACACGATTTACATATGTTCAAGGGGATATCCCTGTACCCATTGGATGTCAAATCGAGGCATACGGGGAAACCCCACAATTAGGTTTATTTACTTCCGGAGAATGGAGAACGCTGTGTTGACACATTTCGGAAACACATGTATTGTCAAAATTGGGCAGAAAATTAATACTGACTAAAGTAAAGGTGGAATGATTGATCGGTTTAGGTGTACTGATTTTTGGTCAAATTTCCCGACAATTTTTTTTTTAGGGACCTGAATAATTCTTGCATGTATGGATTTCGGATGTAAATTTTCGAATACTTTTTCCCCCATTTTAAATCCAGACCGATTGATGTTGTGGGAAAATATGATCCCTTGGACCAACTTACATCAGTGGGTAGGAACATCAACATCCAAGATTTCATTAAGACCCATGGATGTAAAGATCCTAAACCACCTTACAACCATTTTTTTGCGAAAATCATGCAACTTTAAGCATATTTATTCATAAGCTCTTCAAAACTTACAATACCTACTTCATTATTAATTGACAAGCCATTTTGGTTGGTTAAAACTTACCTTTTTTAAGAACTGTAAAACCCTTAGCCTAACTGCTACAATTTGGAAAAAATATGCTTGTTTACTTTCATCATGACAAATCTGGGCGCTAGTGAAGTTTCTATAATCCTCTGTATGTACATTGCTAGTGCACCAGTTGAACTATTTGCTTACTAATAGATTTAGACCTAAAAGTTTGCATCAAAATGATAACCCTAAAAACCCTATAAGATAGTAGACATGTGAGTCTCATTCTGGGAAAACAGGACTTAATCCATGTTCTAAAAGTGTCATCCAAGATTAGCCCGTGCAATCGGCACAGGCTCATCAGGGACAAAACTTTCCGCCTAAAGTGGATTTTTGTTAAGAAGAGAAGTTCTTTAGAAAAAACAACCTTTAGTAAAAGTGGAAAGTGTTGTCCCTGATTAGCCCTATGGACTGCACAGGATAATTTGGGATGACACTCTGCGCACGTGAATTAAGCCCAGTTTTCTCAAAACGAGGCTAATTCGAATCCAGTGTGTACGTACATCGCTGGCGCACCAGTCCAGAAAGAGCACAATGTTGTCCTCCAGTTTAAGCTGCAGGTTGAAGGCGCCCTCCCATTCGGGCTCAAACTCCAGGTGCTGCCCCGTCTGCCGCTTCACTGCATCCATACCCTGTGGGCGAGAGACACGTGTGTACAGCTGAGAAACACTGGCACAGAGGGGGCTTAGAATTCATCTTACCTTGCAATCTGGGCCGGCTAGCTCAGCTGGTAGTGTGCTGTACTACAAATCAGAGAATCACATGTTTAATTCCTGACCCAGCCACATCTTGTGTGGGGATTGGTCATGAAATTATTTATGCTCCCCTGCCTCTGATTCAAGAAGAGCAGTTGTCAATTACTGGCCGTAAGTATGTGCACGTCTTAGTGCTTGTAAACCAGCTTACCCAGGACTAGTTTTATCACCATTGTGATATAACTGAAATACTGTTGAAAACACGCAATTTGTTCAGCTGGAAATAACTGGGACACAAAGCTCTAATAATCTTATTTATGACACAACCTGACTTATAATGTGTTTTGCCTTCATAAAAGCTTCGTCAGATTTGGAGGCAGTTTAAAAAAAATAAAAACCTCTTATTTGATCTATGATTTGTTAATCAGTTCCATTGAATTTTTAAATGCAACCGAGTATGAACATAACACAATTTAAGAATGAAATTTATGCTAAAAGAATTCACAAGTACATATATGAGAATCACAACAGGCTAATGAGATGTAACACAGGATAGCTTGTTGAAACCGTCTCCAGTCTATTCAAAACATTCATACACCTTGAGCCTAAACAAAAGGAAAAGAAAAGCGTTTATCAACAATTACAGGCTCACCTCAAACGACATAAGAGAATTTGAAAGAAATCTGTGTGTTTACCTCAATGAGTTTAAGTAGTTCGAGGAAGTAGGTGTATCCCTCTAAAAAGTTTTTCCTCAGCTGATCTGTCCACTCTTCGGGGCTGGGCTTGCATATGAGGGCATACCTGGGACAGACAGCTCTAGGTAAACTATCAAATCAACTGCTGTATTAACCATTTCCTGCTCAGAAGCAAATGGCTTTATGCAACCAGCATAAGGGTAATTTGATTTACTAAGGGACTTTCAAATGCATCAAAGTGGATATCTGAGTGGTAAAGGGTTAACAAACATTCAGAGGACAGATGTATCAAAAATAGAGAACATGCAAAGATATCTCTGACAAAGACTGAATATTTGTTGGTAATTTTATTTTTGATTACTGAAAATATTACCATTTTAGTTGTATAAAAATACACTTTTGTTCTTATTAAATGATATGTTTATATAACATGATTGAGCAAGTCTGCGATTTCAGGTAAAACAATATCATAATAGCTCAACACATTTTATGGTCTGTGCGAACAATTTGAAAGGAGAACTTACTTAAGATCATGTAATGAGAAACATGCACGTTTAAAGGTCGGACTGCTAGTTCGTTCAAATGACAGCTTTCCATCTGAAATAAGAAAGGAAGCAATCCAGTAACAATAACTGTACACCAAGTAATTCACAAATATGTTGTAACTGTAATTATCTAATTATTTTATCTTTTTTTTTTTAATTTACCATGTCATCTACATTTCTTCTTTGAATATATAATGATGATTTCAATGTTCACTCCTTGCAATTTATAAGTGCAGTATGTATAAAACGATTACTGAACAAATGTACATATTGCAAAACTAAAATGTGCACCTGGTAAATATTCACACAGTTTAATTTTACAATCAAATTGAAATAACAGTTTTTGACACTTAACATATTTACTCCCAAGCTATGGTTAACAGATAAATTTATCCATGTATTACAACATACAAACACAATTTAAAGCTTTACCATGGACTATTTTGTGTTTAACAAGAGGGCCATGGGCCCTAAGGCGCTCACCTGAGACCCAAGGAACTAAACTTTTCTGAGAAGGTGGAGTTCAAAATAATAAAAGTACCTTATGAAACATAAAGTTTCATGTAGATTGGAATATAAATGTGACTTCTAGAGTGTTAACAAGGTTTCACTTCAGCCAAATAAGGAAAACTGCCACGCCCCCTGGTAGCCATGTTTTTCAACCAACCGGAACCATTTTCGAACTCGTCCAAGATTATATCATTGGGACACATGTTCTGACCAAGTTTCATGAAGATTTGACAATGCATAGGTCTGCTCACTGACCCATCCTTAGTGATTGTTGCTTCACACGCTACATCCAAAATGGCGTCCGCTGATGCTGAAGCATCTGATACGCTTGTTAATATTTCTGACAATATTTCAGTTAAATTCCTGCCAAATTATGATAAACTAGCAGATAGAATTTTAAATAGAGGTCTTAATTATTACACACAAGGATACATTCATAATATAAAGATTTTTAATGAAGAAAACCGTGTGCGTGTCATCGCTGACTGCTGGAGATCAATGAGGAAAAATGAAAAACCACATCGTTTAAACATCGATTTGTCCGATGAAAAGATTACAGAATCACACTGCAGTTGTAAAGTCGGGTGAGTTATTATACATGATTTTTCAATTATTTAAAAAGTATTCATTGTTATTGGTAACATCTTTATAAATCATTAGTTTTTTTTTTTAATTGCATAATGCAGAATATTTACATTATTTCAGACTGACTGGGCACTGTTCACACATAATTGGATTGCTAAAAACACTACAGGGATTTAAACTTCATAATATTTTCGCAGTTCCTAGCCAACTTAGCTGTACAAGTGTTCCACAGCAATGCATGAATGGCATGTCCCAAGAGAAGAGAAGATCAAGCCAGTTCAAATAAATCACGTTGTTGTTACCAGCGTATCAAAAACTACGTATTTGAAAGATTAAAGCCAGTTTAATCACACGTATTAAATGTCTTTATATTTTTAATATTGTACAAATTGCGTTAAAACATTTAAAGTATTACGGAGGTAAATTAAAAATCCATTGTTTACCCGCTATACATATACAGATTGTATGTATGTTACGGCAATGTACGAAACAATATCATTAAACCAAGCAATTACATTTGAAAATAATGGAGTTTATAATATTTATAAAAATATACTTTATCGGTACACGTGATATAAAATATTAGATATGTATCACTCATGATCAATTGTAAAGAGATTTAATGAACTGAAAGTTTAAGTTGCCTCATGCGCAGAGGGAGTTTATTTGTTCAGTTATAAGTTAAAATTCATCATTTTTATCGTCCAATGTAAAAGGAAATTAACATCACATTTAAGTATTGTTATATACTTTGCTTTTAATAGGGATTTGTTTTAAGATTGATCCCATGCACCTGTCCTCATACACTGACAGTCATTCATGGCATCTAGTCTTCAAGATCCTCAAAACATATTATTAGTTCGGTAAGTGAATTTATTGGAGTCATCATGAATGAAATAATACGGCTTATTAGGGTAGCAGGATTTTTCGTCCCCAAGCTTGTTTGACCCAGTCCACTATCGATATAACGAAAGGCGTGTGAACCGGTAGTAACAAGAGATGTCTGGCAGCGAATACAGTACCACAATTTGATTGGTTGAAAATACGACTGTAGGAACTATGCATAAATGTTGCCTCTAGAGTGTTCACAAGTTTTACTATAGCCATATAAGGAAAATGCCACGCCCCCTGGCAGCCATGTTTTTTTAACCAACCGGAACCATTTTTTAACTTGTCCAAGACATCATTGGAACACATGTTCTGACCAAGTTTCATAAAGATTGGAAAATAAATGTGGCCTCTAGAGTGTTCACAAGGTTTTACTATAGCCATATTAGGAAAACTTCCACGCCCCCTGGCAGCCATGTTCTTCAACTAACCGGAACCATTTTCGAACTCGTCCAAGAGATCATTGGGACACATGTTCTGACCAAGTTTCATGAAGATTGGACAATAAATGTGGGCTCTAGAGTGTTCACAAGGTAAATGTTGACGATGCACGACGGACAAAAGGCGATCACAATAGCTCACCATGAGCACTTTGTGCACAGGTGAGCTAAAAAGGGGGCATAAAAAGTAATTAAACCTATCTTTTAACAAACTGTGATATTTGGATATATTCAAAATGAATTATATATATTATTACCACTCAGCCACCCTGGCTTTAGAACAGAACAGAACATTTCATGCTATGTTTGCAATATGCATATTTTTCCATTTATTTTAGAAAAGAGTTAACAAATTCTGTATAATTTTTGGCTTTTTTTATAGTAGATAATCCATAAACAAAACAATATTTTAACTATTGTGTTTGTTTGGATATTATGTATACCTTCTTTTCCGCATTTTGGGCATTCAAAAAAAAAAACAGTCTGCCATTATTTTTTTCGTTTTAAGCACAGGAATTGACCACTTAAATAGAAATTTAATTAATAAATGTACATTTGTGGACACATAATTTCAATAATATTACAATTACATATTTTGATTTCAAAGACCTATTTACCTTTCTTTTTCTCCTCACAGGCTTGTAGAAAGGTTTGTAAGATCACAGACAGCAGGTTGTGTTCGGACACCAACAGGCGGGCCTGTGAACATGGAACCACACCAGATCATTCTATATGTAGTATGCAATAAAAAAAAATCATCAAATGTAATACTCATTAATTAAAAAAAAAATCAATCTTTCTTAGGATATAGAAGTGTTTAAGATACACTTTAATGTGTGACTGAATTTCAGTAGAAAACCCATTCTGGAAATACATAAAACAATCTTAATTGTTCATTTTTAACCTAATGTTTATTGCAGTGACCCAGTTAACTTCATTCATAACATAACAAACAGTATAGGTTTTGCATCCAAATATAGACACATTAAACTAACATGATTTAAAAAACCTTCATCAGAAAAACGGTCCATTAATACAACAAGTTTGTTTTTCATACAAGCATCTTAGCAACGTTGATTTAATGCCAAATGGTCACCAATATGTCTCTCCAATNTAAAATAACCTAAAAAAATGAGTGATAATTTCTGATGCGGCCCCACCCCAACCCCCATTACTTTTGACCCAGGGGTCAGATCAAAATTCCAAATAGTGCAGGGTGGCACATATGCTCATAGCTACCATGTGTGTAAGTTTCAAGGTTCTAGTGCTAATAGTGTAGGAGGAGATATTGGCCAGGACGGACGGACAGACGGACGGACAGACAGACAGACAGACGGACGGCGGAGATAACCACAATATCCCCACTTTTTTTTCAAAAAGTGTGGGGATAACAAACAAAACACTTTCTAACTTGAGTTTATTCTTTTTGATTGTATAACGATAAAGATAAGTGAATTGGACAGTTATGTTTAGTTCAGACCCAAAAACATCACTACTTACAGTAATGTTCTCTCAAAATACTGTTGAGGTTATATGTAACTGTCAATGTAAAATAACTAGTTATCACTGTTAATATATATTTAATTAATTAGTAATCACTATTAAATTATATTTCAATTAACAAGTTATCACTGTGTACGTGGGTATACTATTATTGGAAATAATTAACACAACATACCAGTGAAGGAACAGTGAAAATTTGTACAGTAATATTGGTGACCGAGAACGTTCTATAATGATCATCCAGTATAAAGTCCCTCGTAAGAGAACTATAGTTCTAAAAATAAAAACAAGTTAATCTCATAACCTTGTTAAAAAATAAAACATAGTAACGACATAAGATACAACCATGTGAAAGAAATACTGCTGTTGACCATATTGAATTTTAAAAACATTATCATTGTACTTCTCAAACGTCAAGCATAACTTAACCCTTTGCATGCTGGGAAATTTGTCTTCTGCTAAAATGTCGTCTGCTGAATTTCTAAAATTAGCATTTTCTTCGATTTTTTTTCAAAGAATACTATCAGAGTAGCAAACAGTTTGGATCCTAATGGGACGCCACGTTCTGTGGCGTCTCATCTGGATCCAAACTGTTTGCAAAGGCCTTCAAAATCCGGTTCCAGCGCTCAAAGGGTTAACATACCAGATAAAAAACAGAAAAACCAGCAGTATTGCTTACCACATGACTGGTTATAAGTTATAACGACAAACCTGGTATTCACAAGCTGTTCCTAAGTGTGTGTTGCTCCAAAAGCATTAATTAGTTTCTGAACCGATTTCCACAAAGAACAACATATGTAATTCGCTATAGCTGTTGTGAAACTTTTTAAGCCGTAACTTTTTTTAAGCACCAAATTACACATAACAATAACCTCATTCAATGATTTGCGGCTGTGGATCTTATTTTGCGATACATTTTTTACGTTATGCAATTTTGAAAAGCATTTCAAAGAAGCAAGTAGCACAGACATAAGCCACAGCAAGTGAGCACCACGTCGGCCCACGAAACACAAGGACAGTCGACATACCAGCGAGATAACAGTGAAAATTTGAACGGAGAGCGAGGCTATGGAGACATCATGGTCATGATCATCCAGACAGAAATCCTTCATCAGGGCGTTATATTGCTGCCAAGGGACACAAACACAATAACTATGGTCATATGGTCATACATAGACAGGCCTCCTGGGGAAACATCATGAGCGATATAGAAACACTGGAGAATTCAGACCTTGGAAATCATTTACTTCAGAGTCCACATAGACGGAATCTAGTGACAGGACAGTCCGCTCAAACAAGGATTTTGTTTCATATCGTCCTCTATTATTTGTCTTTTAATTTAATAAGTGAAAGAAAAAAAAAGATAAATGAGAGACGCTTTTTGGAAACAGGCAGGTAAAAATTATGCTGGCTAAACATTTTTGCTCTAAATCTTACCACATGTATGGATTAGTGGTTATTCGGAATTCAGTGGAAACCGTTTTTTCCGCTTATTTACATGAGGTGCAAACAAAATTGACCAAAATCTTCAGAGTTGTGAATTGTCATCCAAATTAAGGTGACCTAAACATTTCGTCACTTTGTGAATATTTATGATACACAAGAGCATGTACCAGTAATAAGTTGTGTGTACCTCGGGAATAGTGGAAGTCAGAAAACAGTCGGATTACATATTGTCTTGATCTGATTTGATAATTGTGTTCTGTCACTTGAAAAGCAAATATTTCAGTGTAAATGGTGATACTAACACCTCATAGGACTGTTTATCAAGCCTGTCAGAGTTAACCCTATAATAAAAGAGCTTTTTCTACTTCATTTGAACATGTCTGAACACGTATAATCACGTACAACTCAAACCTATACTAAAACTCAGTAGTTATCCGCACTTGGTACATAGGAATTAGTTAAAATATATCAGGCATTAAGTGTTATAGAAATCAAAGACGGCCAATAAAGATATACTTTAACAAACATAACCTAGTAATTAATTGTCCCCCCCCCCAACAATGACAATGAGGACACATGTCATTAATGAGAAATTAACTAATTGCTGAAAAAAAATCATTTCATAATTATAAAATAAACCTGTTCATAATACATTAGGTCTGTATTAAGTTCCAAATGTTTTGTTTAATGCAAATGATAACTATTTGCAATTATACATAAGAAGTATTTTAATTTCTTATCATTGGTACATATCATCTTAAAGTAGCAAATGAGTATACGTCTTATGTAACATTACACATTGTGTACCAACATAACATTATACAATTATATTATTTTTTTTTAACAGGTAACATCCCAGGTTACTATATGCAATTATAAAATAAACCTACCTTGGTGAAGATAATAGAAAATCTTTTTTTACATTCCTGATCCATTAAAACCCTGAAATACAAAAAACTAAATGAGATTCAACAAAGCAAATCTTGGCTGTCATAGACTATTTTCAATTAAGAACTTATATAGATACCTTTTTTAGTACATGAAAGAAAATGTCCATTGAACTTTATTAAATAGTTATAGTAATAAATGATGGAAAGGTTTTGTTTGTTTTTGGTTTATCGGTTATCATGATTTTGTTTCTAACTTACCCAGCCATCATAAGCTGATGACTTTGAACTCTTGCGACTGAAAAAATATCACAAATACCATTAAAACAATATGCATTAGTCTATATGATGTATAACGTAACAATGATTTAAGAGGAAGAATATAAATACTCATATTCTGAATAAATGAGTTAAGATATAGGTGCATAACCTTGAGTGTTGATTGCCAATCAAACCTGAAGAAAATAACAAGATGAATATAAATTCCAGCCTTGAAAACTTGCTATTGATAAAGTTACTCGATAGTTAAAGGAAACTCTAACAATAATGCACCTAAACACAATTGTTTTATTTAAAGGAACAATTTTAAGTTTCAAAACCCCTGCTTTATTATTATGGATTCTTAGGCAAGTTCCAGAAAAAACAATTAAATCGACAAAATTATTTCAACTAACTATGAATGGAATGGGCAATTTCAAAAGCAAATAGGACATACAGCAATAATGACAAAGACAAGAAAGCACGACTCAGATCTGCAAACATGCAACAGACAAGCAATAAAGACACAGACAAACAATTAAGTCACAGACAAGCAATTAAGACACAGACAAGCAATAAAGACACAGACAAGCAATTAAGACACAGACAAGCAATTTAGACACAGACAAGTTATAAAGACACAAACAAGCAATTAAGACACAGATAAGCAATAAAGACACAGACAAGCAATTAAGACACAGACAATCAATTAAGACACAGACAAGAAATTAAGACACAGACAAGCAATTAAGACATAAACAAGCAATAAAGACATAAACAAGCAATTAAGACACAGACAAGCATTGAAGACATAAACAAACAATTAAGACACAGACAAGCATTTAAGACACAGACAAGCAATTAAGACACAGACAAGCAATTAAGACACAGACAGGCAATTGAGACACACACAAGCAATTAAGACAAGGCAGGCAATTAAGACACATACAAGCAATTAAGACACAGACAACCAGTTAAGACACAGACAGGCAATTTAGACACATAGAAGCATTTAAGACACAGAAAGGCATTTAAGACACAGACAAGAGATGTGTTTGTCAGAAACACAATGCCCCCTACTGCGCCGCTTTGATTTTCTTTCTTTTTCCTTTGACCTTGAAGGATGACCTTGACCTTTTACAACTCAAAATGTGCAGCTCCATGAGATACACATGCATGCCAAATATCAAGTTGCTATCTTCAATAATGCAAAAGTTATGACCAATGTTAAAGTTTTCGGATGGACGGACAGACAGACAGACGGACAGACTGACGGACAGTTCAACTGCTATATGCCACCCTACCGGGGACTTAAAAAAAATTTAGGCATAGGGAGGCAATTTAGACACTGACAAGCACTTTAGACACAGAAGACAGCAAAAAGCAATTTTAGCATAAACAAGCAATTTAGACGCAGACAGACAATTAAGACACTGATAATCAATTCAGGCATAGACACAAAATTCAGGCATAGACAAGCAATTTAGAAACACATAAGAAATTTAGACACACACAAGCAATTAAGATACCACAAAAAATAAAGACACTGACAAGAAATTAAGACATAAACAAGAAATTACACAGACAACCAATTCAGGCAGACAAGAAGTTCAGGCATAGACAAGCAATATAGGCATAGACAAGCAATTCAGGCACAAACCAGAAATTTAGGCACACACAATTAATTTAAGCAGAGACAGACAATTTTGACACGCATAAGCAATAAAACCACATAATTATTAGCAATTAAGACACAGACAAGCAGCTGAGACATAGGCAAACAGTTAAGACAAACACAAGCAATTAAAACACAAACAATTAAGACAAAGACATAGACAAACCATGTCCCCACAAATATGCAATTATGACAAACACAAGCAACCATGAAAAAATGAATAATATCATGCCACCATGCAACAGACGAGCAATTGAGACACAGACAAGTAATCATGACAATACCAGCAATCAGTAAAAAGACAAGTAATTCTAACAAATATATTCAACAATGACAGACGGACAAGGTATACTCACTCTTCCATAGCTGTGTATCAGCCAGCAATAACAACTCCATCAGAGACTGCCCATTGGTCTGGGGCTGCATGCTTAACATGCAGAACAGCTGTCGGAGACCATCTGAAACACATGGGACTTGTGTGAACAAACCACTTCACATTCCATAAAATGAGTCTCGTTTTGGGAAAACTGGGCTTTTAGCATGAGCGTTAAGTGTCATCCCAGATTAGCCTGTGAAGTGTGCACAGGCTTGTCAGGAACGACACTTTCCGCCTAAACTGAGATTTTAGTTTTGAAGCGACTTCCTATAAACGACAATTTCTTTTAAATTTCTTTTAAAGTAGAAGTGTTGTCCCTTATTAGCCTGTGCATTCTGCACAACATTCTGCGCACATGCATAAAGCCCAGTTTTCCCAGAGCGAGGCTCAAATTAAGTAATGTAAAACACATTGACATCTTAAATAACACAAATTCTCTTTACATAATCTGCAGAGGTTATTTATTTGTACAATGTTTTGTTAGATAGTGTTAATATACACATTTTCAAATGATTTTCATCAAGTAGATTGGTTTGGTAAAAACAAGTAAATGCAAAATGCACAGTTTTTTTCTATAGAGGGTATCTTGCTTGTAGGTAACCATAAACAGGTTGTTTCTTTACAGCCACTGTCCACCAAAAAGTTCTATTGAAAGAATTTGAAATTTATTTCACTAAAACTTTTTTATATGCAAAATAAGAAACAATATCAGAACAAATATTGCTTAAGTATTCGTGGGCTGGGGCTTTAAGATCCTTAATGACTATGTAACACTTGACATTGCTGGAATAGTCAGAAATGATGATGACATTACTATGTCCTGTAGCACTTGTGTACCTGACTGTCCAATAATGTTCTGCAGCCACTGTATCATCCTCAGTGCAAATTGCTGGTGGGCCACAACGGCCCTATGCATCACCTGCACCTTCAGGGCCTTGCTGCCGTGTCTGGATGTGTTCCTCTGAAAATCATGGCAGAAAAGGCCACTTAACAATCTAAGTATGCTAATTGCAGGGATTTTTTATTTATTTTTATAGTCCGAACTCTTTAAAGGATTGCATCCCTTCCAAACAATTATTTCTCCTTAAAATGATGTTACCCCAGGATTTTTAATAAACCTGCTTTGACTTTTCCCAAAAATGCTAAAAACTAATGGTATTAGCAACTCAAAAGTATGGATTGTGAAAATTTTCTTGAAGTAGTATAATAAGGTTGGAGAAGAATTGTTTTCTGTAACTTATACATACCAACGCAGTAAAAAGATTTGTTAACATGAGGGTCGATGTCGAGGGCAAAATGTGGTCAGGTGACGTTTGTGTGTTGCGATTGCTCAAATATAACATACATGCATATCAAAGTTTTGTAGCAAGCGTATTGATTTGATAAAAAACGTTTCTACTAGGGTAAACATCGTACAGACAATATGGACAGACTGAATAACAGACAGACCAATCACTATATGCCTCTTTGCATCAGTAGATACCAGGGGCATACAAAAGATGAATAGATAAAGGATATTTACATTTCACACCATACCCAAAAGTCAAATGACACACATTCAGCATATAGTATCAAAATCAAGCAGAAATTCTAACATAAGTATGCTTTTACCTCCACTTGACTTCTCACTCTTTCGCATTCAGGAAAGGTGCCCGATTTCACTGCACTTCTTCCCTGAAAATTAGCATGACATATTAGATATAACCAAACAAATGGGCAACAAATGAATAGGGATCAGCACTCTGGCAACTGTTTGTTTCATTTGCTTGGATTTTTCACAGTATTTAACAGTATTTCAGTTTAAGCTTCCCCGTCAGTTTATCTAGTGTAAGTTTTCTGACACTCTAAATACATTCTGAAATTTTTAACCAAAATAATAATTTTTTGTGGCTCTCATTTTTCGGACACTTAGATTTTCCAGTTCTTTTCAGGACACTTTCAAAGCAGTTGCATTTTCTCAATTTTATCTTTATTTGGTTTAATAGACATGTATACTTGATATTGGCAATGGTTTAACCCAAAAGCTTTAAGTAGTAATGCAGTTGAAATGATCTTTGCAAGGAAGACAATTTATTCTGCTTTATGTATTCACAGTTTTGATTTGTATCATTTTCGAAAACAACTATTACCTGTCATTAAGTGCCAATTATAAAAATCTCAATTCTTTTGAAAATTAGTATTTTGTTGGTTAATTCCTGTTTACAATTATCAATTTAGCTGTCTAAGGCAATATACCCCTGCTCAAAATCTGAATTGTGAAAAAAGGCTCTAGTTGTTTTGCACTATGTGTTTACTTAAAGACAAAAGTTCAAGAACAAACCTCTCGATCCACAGTGGTTGCATAGTCCACAGCTGCCTTGTGTGAACAGTCCACAGCCTTCTGAAGTGTGCTGATCACCTACACATAAATAGAGATTACTAGTTTAGTATATACAGATAAATTTAAGAAAACATAAACCACGAGCCTTGGCAAGAGGTTGTGGTTTTCAGGCCCAGCAAATAAACTTCACAGTATTCTATACGTCCCATCATTTTCACATATTCCCATCTTCCTTTTGAATGTGTACACAAGAAAGTCTGAAAACAACACTGAAACATAAAATGACGTTATGAAAATAAACAAATTACTTAAGTATTTTACTCGGGCCGTTTTTGCGCACCGCTGCTGTTCACCCCCAATTTGAAACGATATAATAGTTGTCCTAGAGAAGGGCATAATTCTGCAAGATGGCCACCACAGAAAGGCATCGAAAGCCCTGCCCGCTCACCTGTTCATATGTGTGGACCTCATCATTGAAGAGCATGCACAGGTACGTGTCAGATAGCTCGCCCTCTGGTTGCAGATTGTCAGGCAGACTGTCACACTGGTCCCAGGTGAGCATCTCCACGGCGTACCGCAGGCACGCCAACAGCACTGCCGAGGAACGGTTCACCAGGTCGTTGGGGAGCGACTCCATTGAGTTCTTGTCATACAATTAAAAATTCATTGTCATTTATTAACTACAAATCATCTTTACATAAAACCCCAAAGATGTGTGAAGTTATTTTGTGTTGTTTTTCAATTGAATACCTACAGTAGTTACTACAAGGCAGTTTTCTAGCATGAAAGCTAATAACTGACCTTTTTCAGTGCAAAAACTCATTATCTGAAGTAAATATAGACATATGAGCTTTTTGCATATTTATTTTGACCTGATTCTTGCACTAACACCAACAGGTGAGTGGATAGCACAGACTTATTGCTGACCAAAATTTGAAGATTTCCAGTGTTAAATCTCCGGTGTTTACCTGGACATTCTGGGTGCCTGTCTTGGGCTTGTGGTTCTCACAGAAGACCTCTGACTTCCAGGCCTCGGGATCCCCACAGTCACAGTAACCTCCGCCACCAGACGTGCTCATCTGTAACAGACATGGGTATAAATGAGGAGAATTCAAGCAGGATTCATACATATCTCTGACATTAACAACAATTATCATCAATGACAATATTACATGAAAATTAATGCTGTTAGAAGTTTTTCTAAATCAATACCACTTTTCAATAGTTTGGGGTTCATAAAGGTCACAAGGAGAAAGATGACGATCAGTTGCATGTAAATAAATACAAAATATAAATTATTTTTTTAGTTATACATGTATAATGAATACAATTTTTATATTCTAGACTAGGTACCGGTAAATGGAAATTAATGTTAAAATAATGTTATAACAATACCACTGTGTTTGGTTTATTTAGGTCCTATTAAAGGTTAAAGTTTAAATCAGCAACAGTTGAATTAATACTGCAAATAAATTTATTAACTGAGTTTTAAAAAGGGCCATGCTGTTTCTAGTGTGCATTTTATTTACCCTGTATCTGTGTTTCTTGTGCACGGAGGCCTGGAAGCAGTCCATACACAGGACACACGTAGGGTCAGTGGCACATTCCCTGTAAACACACAACAATCACAGGGTCTACAGTCCATACTGCATTCCAACACTGCAAATGCATACTGAATGATAATACTAAATACTGATTAGTCTGATCTGGATCCATAACAATAATTATATTTTATCTTGATATTCAATTTGTTTTCCCTTTATATGAACTATTTCTCATTGAAAATTATGTTACAACAGGACATTAACAAGCATTTTCATTGCGAAGAAGAACTACCATGGTCATTGGGCTTNGACAGACAGACAAGCTCACTCCTATATACCCCCCTAAACTTCCTTTGTGGGGGTATAATGATTCTATTAATCTCATGCCTTAACCTAAGTAACCTGGCTGTACCTTAGTTACCATTAGAATCTCAGTAGCAACTATGGAATGTGGCAGAGATGAATAACTATCTTATTTAAAAAAAGCTTAAGCCTAGGACAATATGGTAACACAATTTTATGTCAATATGAATACTTTAATTTACTAAATATTTGTGTTATTTCAATAAGGCAGGTTTTCTCACAATGCATTAATACTATTAAGTCTTGCCTGCATGAGTAGGTAGGTTCTCCAGTCTTGAAGACATGACCACACAACTGTGAGGGCTGGTTCCCTTCCTTCAGTTGGCGGAACACCACCTCTGGGTCTCCATTGCACAGGAAGTACTCCAGGGGATGAAAAAGGAACTTGTTTGCCAGACGCTCCTCGTGCGCTGGATCATCGTACGACTGGAAGACAACCAGTACAAACTCTCTCCAATGCTTCTTGAGGACTCTCAGGAAGTCACTTTTGAAATATGTTGAAATCCATTCCTGTAGGAAGAAAAAAAGAATCCTGAGTGATGCAAGAACTATTTGGTCCCTGTGTTACTTACATGACAATAAAAGATTGATTGAGTTTCCATGAATTAAAACAATTGTGGTACGCCTACCTACTAATGGCTTACAATTGGTGCACAATTTCTGAGGACGTATTCACAAACCTATTTAAAAATTAAATAGACCCAAGAAAATATACATCTGAGTTTGAAAATGTTGTCACTTCACTATAGACATTCAATAATGGGGCATACTCTCCGCTTTTGTTTGACCCAACAACATACCATAAGTTTTCTGGCCAAAATCAACTTAAATTTCTTGAAAATTGAAAATTTGGGATATTTGACCTCATGGCAGGACAATTAAAAATGATCTTTTTATTTCAGCCAGTATTAAAATGCATGTTTAACACAAACCACCTGCATTTGTTTAAACCGAATTCTGTCCAATATTGGTGATAACAGTTCAATTACACAAACAATTGCAATTTTTCTGAAGTATACAGTAAAGTGAAATGTATATGTTTCTTTTTTTTCTATTTAAAATGAGATGTTATTAATGTCCAGTTGGAACATGGGTATTCCAACTGAACATGCGTCAACACATAAACTAATGTGCTCATAACAGCAATGTTCTTATTTGATTATAATGTGCTTAATAATAGTGATGTCAACAATAAAATAGATATACACATCAATAACTTTATTTGCCATGAGCACCCCACCCCACGCCAGTACCCATTTTATGATAGAACAAACGTTGTTTTTAATGACTATCTGGAAAAATCATCTCATATTGGGGCAGCAGGACAAACGAAACAAAGGCCCCTAAAGTATCCCGCCAAAATTGGGAATTATCATTTAGTATGGCATGCATGTTCTCCAATATTGTCCATACAAATAGTAGCTCAGGGAATACTTAGTTTCATACATGCCAGAATGTTCATGTCCAAATCGGAAATTCCATAAAAATTGTTGAGACATTTGACCATAAAGCGGGACCACCGGGACACCAAAAATCGACCTTTCTTCCACTTTTACTTTAGTCAGTATATTACAAACAAAATCTCTTAATGTCTTGCAAATATTGACAATAAATGTGTTTAAAAATTTCATGAACACAAACAATCTCCATTTTCCGCAAGTAAACAAACAGCGTACAGTAAACAAACAGCATACAGTGCGCATGACTCCATAAAGTGAAATGTGGGGTATGTCTCTATTTCACAACCAGTCAAGAAAGAGTATTCAGCGCTTCCACTAGCTTTCAAAAGTTGGAGGTCCTGACTTCCAAGCCTTTAATTTTGGAAGTCCCAGACATAAAGTTGGGAAGTCCCACTTTTATTTCAGAATTTTACTGCGGACATTTTGCCATATCGGATGCCTGTTTTCATATATTTATTTGACAACAAAAGAAAAGGTATTTATTTTTATAAATTTATTTCTATGCATCATCTCAATGTTATTTGCTTCCCATACACATAATAATGCCAAAACAACAACAACAATATTTGGTCAATCTCTCTCTATATATATTATAATAAAAACAAATACAATGAACCAATTTATAGGATGTAAACCTATTGGATCACAAGATGAGGAATATGTATTTAGCAGCAATCTTTTATTATCTTTAGGCATCAAAGTAAGATATGCAATTATTAAAACAACATAATTCACACTACAAGGTATTAAGCAGTCCTTGTCATGCATCAAATACAACACCACCAATGCAATAAATATGATCCTAATATATACATAGGTTTTCAAACATTTCTTTGATAATCATAAAGTCATGAGGTCAACACAATTTTACAGACGTTAGTTGCCTGCTCGTGGCTCATATAGCCTTGCCAACCTCCTCTTTTTTTCTGCCTTCCAGTGTCTGATGGCCTGTTCATATGGGAAGTCTTGGACATCAGGACCCATAGCCAGTTTCATCAGAGTGTCCAAGTTGGCAGGAGTCAGTGCTGTGCGCGATTTTACCTTTATTCTGTTCTGCAAACTAAATCCACGCTCACATACAACACTACTCATCGGTATGCACAAGGCAATATTCATGAGCTGGGAGATGAGTGGGTATTCCTCCTTGTGACGTCGAAGGAATACTCTTGAAAATTCCTTGAAGTCCTTCATCTTGTAGGTCCCGCACATGAGTGGTTTTACGCCACTGAACTCTCTGGAGAGTGCCTTGATGTCTATGTCATACTTTGATGCAAGCATTTTTAGATGCTCTGCAGATTCCGACTCAGACACTGTGTCAACAGTCTTGGGTTCCAGCACACCAAAGGCATTCAATATTAGTGTTGTGTCATTTTTTAACCTGTTATTCAGATTTTCTGTTACACTGTCTGTGTACTCTTTCTTTAACTTGTCCATTTGGCTTTTTTCATTTGAGTGTGACAGTTGAATGCCTTTGTAGAAAACCTTGGTGCCAGTGTTTGAGAGTCCAGACAGAAAATCCACTGTATTGCTGCCGTGCACATTATTCAACCCTTGCAGTTTACCAATCGCACTCTCTCGCATAGCATCAAGCTGGCTTAAATCCAGAGAGTCTGCCTGAAGCTGGCGACACAGTGTCCCTACAATGGACAGAACGTCACACAAGAACGCAGTAAATGCAGGAAATTTGTAATGGAGCACCTCCTTCAGCAGGCCATCAGCAATGTTGTCCCCTATGGTGTTTTTGCCCTCGTTTGACTGCAGGTAGGCCACAATGGAACCATAGCACCGGTGTATAACTGACACTGCGCTTTCCATTGCAAGCCATCGTATACTGATGGGGTCTTTTAACTTAAGGTTTGGCTCCTGCATGACCTCTTGCAACGCTTCAAGCTTGTACGTACGCACCCCTGATCCGTTTACATGAACATACAGATTGCGGAGCGTGTCTCTGTATGTCCTCAGGTACGGAATGTCTTTTGCAGAATCAGAGCAGGCAAGTGCCAGTCTGTGTGCTACACAGTGAATATGCGTCAATTGGGGTGCATCCTTCAGCAGTAGCTTACCGACACCATTATGCGCACCAAACATGACGGATGCTCCATCACTACCGAGTCCAACCATGTTCACTGGGTCCACCCCTAACACTCGCAGCTCCCTGAGTATTTCAGTGGCTATGGTAGCCGCAGTGCCATCTGGAATCCTGATATTTCCCATCAGCTTGTGTTCCACTTCCTGCGTGGACTGATTCACATATCTGATGTAGATGATCAGTTTCTTGTGAATGGACAGATCGGTGGACTCATCGCATAGGATGCCAAAGTACCTCGCGGCCTGGACGTCTTTGCTGAGGTTTGAGGATAACACATGAAGGAGGCTTTGTTGAACGCCTTGTACCGTATCACTGTGAATATCCTTGATGTGTGCATTCACCCCACTTAGAGCCAGGAAGTTCAGTTGTGCGTTTACAAAACTGTTCGGTAGATTTTCCTTTGCAGTGAAATAGGTTGCACGGAACAGGTGCATCTCCGACTCAGAGCATTTGACCGGCACATCATGTTCCGGAGATTTCTGGACGTCGTACAGACGTCGACGTAGCTGCTCGGCCTCTTGAGCATGCTTATGCTCCTGGCAATCGTTGTGCTTTACAACAGTCGATCTCTGGAGATTTCCTGCAACAAAAAACAAGTGTTAAAATAATTATAATTATGTACAATCCGTATATAGCGGACCCTCTTGATATTTTTCGGCCGTGATTTTCAAGAATCTTTAAATAATTTTAATTAATTGATAATTTAAGGTAAATAACCTTTCGTATAATTATACATAATAACATAATAACCTCTTTGAAAATAAACAACAAACGATGAATGTTTTGACACCCATTTTATTTGAAGTATGCAAAGCCGAAAAATATCAAGAGGGTCCGCTATATACGCTGTCTCGTCATAAAATTAACACCCTGTCTGTGTTATAAACAAGAGCTGTAATCGTTAATTTATTAAGCTTCAATAATGATTAGCTTAATTGATATGTTTCTAGAACAAAATATTTCAATTTATTCCATAAAAAATATAATAATTATGTCAAAGGAAATTAAATGGCCGGTATCTAAACATAAGCATAAGCGCCAAGACCGTAGCATCAGTTCGGTGCGTTAAGACCGCGCAATACTTTCTTCCGTCTTCATTCCTTACTTACTTTAATTTTTAAACCATTTTTTTCTATCGTATACAGAATTCTATTCTCCTAAGCAAGATGTAGTTTTATAAAACTGAACTCCAAATATAAACGCTACAAATCTGTATAAAGTACAACCATGTTTACTGTAAATAAAACTAAATATAGATTCTAAAACGGTATGGTATTTGCAAAAGTTAAAGTTATAACTCGCCGGTTATAACTTCATATATATTTATAAATCTGACAACTACGAAACGTAGGCTTTCTAATGATATATAATCTGTCAAAATCGGCCGAGAAATAAAAGTAAAATTAAAAAAAGACGTTAGTGGGTACATCAAAATGTATAACCTCGGCGCTTCGATGTACGCTAATTGATAGCTACTGGTCACGTGACAAAGTATCGACAAGGTTAAACACGCGGGGTTAAAACATAAAATGTTTATTTCTCGTGTTTAACTCGCTATAAATCCATTAATAAAAACGGAAATATACTAAACGTTATATTTTTTGAAAGAGGAATTAATAAGCAACAAGATAACGTATAAACCAATAAAATCGGGTGAAAGTGTTTGCATAAAATTGAATTTAGTACAGTGAGGGTCAAATACTCGATTCAACTCCTGTCAATATACGCTCTGTGACAAAATATAGGACAACAAAACTCTCAAAATTATTCAATCGTTGCAGCGCTTTATAATTTTCAGGTTTTTAATATCATTAAAAGATGCAAATAATGGATATTTTAGAGCATTTTAAATGTTCAGTGTTACTGTTTCCTCACAAATATTATAACTACAACGAACACTTGGGATTTCTTTTTTTTTTATTTTGTCAATTTACCGAATCCTGAAAAGGCCTGTTTAATTTTTTTATTTTACAATTGCGTCTTATTTAATTTGCAGCAAGACGCGCCTTTTTGGGGATTCATGCTACGTAAATTACGTAAATACATTTCAGCAACAAACGGTCCTCGAGGATTCCGTTTATTTCCTATGTTCTGATAAAAAGAGCGCGTAAAATAATTCTACATCCTACTAGTGTTCATGCCTAAATGCTTATCTAAATATCCCATTAACAAGGGAGATCAATCGTATAGTTCATTACACAGTCATGGTTAACCGTAAGCATGTTCAAATAAACACTTCAAAGCGCAGAGAACATAGAGATATTTTACTTTTAGTTAAACGTTTCGTAGCGCATTTTAGCAGATCTTTACATAACTCATGTACCTCCGAAGAAATTGCGAACGTTCGCATTTATTAAATTCTTAAGAAAGTTTAAAATATGCGGAACACATCTATAAACCAGTTTTATTGCATACAAATATATAACATACCTGCTCCTTCTTTAGTGAAAGAGTTCTGCTTGTTAGCAGCGCGGCAGACTTTGCAGAACATTCTCTTTGATTCTTCATTGTATTCAAGCCAGTCAAATTGCTTACACCAAACTGTCTGAAATGCACGCACTTTTGGTTCACTGGTAAGTTTTTTACATGGCGGAGTTTGAACATCCTGGGAATTATCCTCATGATTTTTCCGTTTATTAGAACTCACTGATAATCCAAAATCGAGCAGCGATCGTTGCGACATTTTGTCACTAAATGGAATCGAAATCGTTTCAAGACATTGGAACGTAATAAACAATCAAATAACGTCGACAATTTAACGAGCACCAATTAAATACTCTTACCATAATTATTAAACAAACTTGTCATCACCTTCCATATAGGGGCCTTCATTCCTGACACATGTTTAATACATTACCGTGTACCATTATGGCATTAAATTTAGGGGCCTACATACCTGACACATGTTTAATACATTACCGTGTACCATTATGGCATTTAGGGGCTTACATGCTCAACACCTCTATTGTTTAAAGTGACGATAATAAAAAACACCAAGACAATTAGACTATTCGATTATACTTCTTACGATTCCCGTATCCCAAACAGCCGCTGTCAATCAAACCTGTGAAAAACATACTACTGTAATCGGCAAGGCCCGGATAAACCGGCTGATTGGATAGCAACACGCTTATCACTTGGGTAAGGTGGAGTTAGTAAAATCAATATTGACCACTCGCTGAGCGATGCTAGGCGTACAGTAGCTCGCAGGCGGAGTTAACGGAGTGCGAATAACCGACTTTATTGTTGAGATTGATACGTCTTGTGTATTAACAAACGACGTACGGCCGGATTATTGGACGTCCTTGGGACTTCCACGGTTTGTAAAACGGGCGTACGACTGCCGATTTTGGGCGTAATTTACGCCCGGACGTCCATTAAAGGAAGCGCTGAGTATTCCCATTGAACTTGTGTAAATCTGTAACATGATGTGCACACATTTCTGCATACATTAATGAGTCTAAAATTCATTAACTTTCGATTTCATCATGTGAACACTCGTCTTAAATGTAATGTTTTGTCGGAAAGTTGTGCAAGTCACAATAATTCACGTTGACAATTTCATAAATATTTAAATAATGTCAGAAAAGTAATAAAATACAGTTCAAGGATTATGTAATAAGCATTGATTTTGAATACCTCGACTAATGATTTTTGATTGAATTCTGGAGCAGCTAAATTGTGTTTTGTAGCCATTATCTGTCAACATATTCTAATCACTGAATCCTCCATTTTATAAAACTTAAAAAAATATATTCGAATTATTTCCACGAACTAAATAAAATTAAGTATTGATGCATATAGTTATTCGATATTAAATTAATTAAAGATAAAAATCAAATAAAATGGTATGTTTGTTAATGTTAAGGATTAAAAAAACAAATTCGAACTAATGCTTTCGATGGTCAAGGTCAAATGAGCTCATCAAACTTCCGGTAGAATAATGAATGAATTTTTTCCCATGAAAATGTCCGGCTAAAAGGGAATTCATTTCGAAAGCTCTGCTGTTCATGGACGTAATGTGAGGATGGCAGAAGGTAGTATTCAATCCAAAGTCATTATAAGATGTCGAAGTTTATTTATCTTTATGTGTAATCTTTAGAGTTTTGCCTGCCTGCCCATCCCAAAATAACAAAACATCATTCAGAGATGATTCATCACCTCCAAGTCCAAATATAGAAAATGTGAAAGCATACAAACTATAATCGAAAGTTTTTAATGTTATCATTTAAGAATCATAAATTGAAAATTTTTTGACTGAGTAATGTTGGGCTGCACAATTTAGTTACTGAAAACGGGTACACTTCTTATGTGGGAAAACAGTGTGAAGGAAGTACCAAAATCCCAATAATTACCCCCCCCCCCCTCTAAATTAAAATACCCATATATTTTACTTATTTAACTTTAAAAGTAACATATGTTCAATTAAATATGATAAAAGTTGCTACCTAAGTTATTGGCAAAAGCTTGTCTATAATAGTTGCTACCTAAGTTATTGGCAAAAGCTTGTCTATAATAGTTGCTACCTAAGTTATTGGCAAAAGCTTGTCTGATAGTGATGCATCAATAAATGGCAGGACATTATTGTCAGGGACCTGTACAAACAAAGTGTAAACTTACATTACAAGACTTGTATTGTAATTATTCTAAATTTCATGAACTTGATAATAATAATGATCTTTTCAAATGAAAATGCTACTAATGATTTTGTCTTTGAATACTATCAACTAGGGCTGTCACGATATGCTGTGAGCTTGTGAACACTTTAGAGGCCACACTTTTTGCCACATCATTGCATTTAGGAAATGGGGCCTGTGCCCTTTGGATTGGAAATTTTGACTAAAACTGGAAAATTGGAATGGGTTTTTGTTATAAAATACTTTCAAATTGAGAATGAATGTTTTTTCAATATGTACTTAGGTTCAATTTATAGAGCTGTATTGGTGATGAACTAAATGATAAAAATTATTTGTCATTTTTTTTTTGAATTTTTAGCCATCATTTGGGAAAAGTATATACTTTGTTTTTAATTGAGAATGGGGACCAGTTTCGGACTCAAATTTGACACATTTAACGTGGTCACAATATTTATCCCAATGAAATCCCAGCTGAGTTCAACACTGACAGGTGGTGTCAAATTCTAGTTCATATTAAATAAAAAGCCTGTGAACACTCGAGAAGCCACATTTATCTTCGTGACATTGGTCAGAACAATTTTTCCAATGGTAGTAGGGACGAGTTTGAAACAAAAACTTAATGATGTGGGTTCAAAACACTAGGTCACAAGGTTAAATAAAAGAAAAACCTTGTGAACACTCTTGAAGCCACATTAATTATTTGCCCAATTTTCATGAAACATGGTCAGAACATTTTTCCCAATGATATCTCAGCCGAGTTTGAAACTGGGTTACATTTTTTAATGATATAACTTTTATATCAACATGCCGATTCAGATTCCAACAAATTGACGCAGACTTTGTTCGTTCGTAACACAATTGTTTACAGTCCGATTTTTATAGAAGTTGCATCATCATGAAGGGGGATTTCTCCTCTGATTGGTTAATTTTATATCATAAATATTCATGAAGATTTACATCACCGCAAAACCTGTGGAAAATACCCACAGTCACCAGACCGTGTCCGCCATTTTGCACTCTACAGCGGATGTGTGAAAATACTGATAATCCCCATTTTTTTTTTTAGATCTTTAAAGTGCTAAATCCTCCTTCCAAATTTGAATAGATCTTTATTTGTTGAAATAACAACTGTCCGCCTTATTCATGTTTAAATTTATCCTGATTGAGGACAGACAGTGTTTTAAAGTTAAAAAAATTAATCAAGACCAGGTAGTGTTTTCAATGCTGTAATTAAGCCCTGTTTTGGAATATAGAACAAGTTTAAAACTGGGTCATGTGGAATCAAAAACTAGGTTTCTAGGTCAAATAAAAGAAAAAGCTTGTGAACACTCTAGGGGCGGCATTTTTATCCCAATCTCTATCAAACTTGCTCAGACGATGTTTCCAAATAAAATCTCAATCTACATGTACGGTACTTCTTCAATTATAAACTATTTTGTTAATTTAATGTCAGAATTATTGGCCTTTGTCAGTGTCTTGGAATAATTACACTGAATGCATTAAACTGTTAAATTTCAGTTGAATATATGTAGCAGTTTCAGATATGTATTTAGTCTGCAAATGAATTGTTTACACAAACCTTAGCTTGCCTTTTCAAAGTACACATACTATAACGGGTGTAAACATGGCAATATTGAACCAGATCGTTGCATAAAACCTGTAGAAAAATTAGAAAAGTTAAATGTTTTGTAAGCCCTTGTTTAATACATTTATATTTTGCAGGTTGGGATCATGATGTGACCAAATCAAACAGAGACTTAAAAATGAAGGCTCGCACAAACTGTCATAGGCTGCATCGTTCCTCAGTTCGGCCATTCTTCTGTTGTGGAAGTCAGGTCTCACTGAACAGCATCACAGGTTAGTAACGCGGATTGGCTTTTGTGTAAAGTTTCGTCCCAGATAAGCCTGTGCCGTCTGTACAGGCTAATCATGGACGACACTTTCTGCCTGAACTTGATTTTTGCTAAGAAGAGACATCCTTATAACAAGAAATACCATTAAAGCAGTAAGTGTCTTCACTGATAGCATGTGCAGTGTGCAAACTGCACAGGCTAATCAGGAAACAACACTTTATGCAATGATTATGCATATGCATTAAGAACTGTTTTTCCCAAAGCAAGGCTCATTTTGTATTAATATTATACTGAGATACTTTTACCTCATTGAATTTGTGAGTGTTAAACAGAAAAAAATCATATTGAGATACTTATGAGTCAATATCCCAGGAATAATCTTTGTTTTGTGTCCTATAAGAAATATCTTTTGGCAGCTTTGGCTTAGGCTTATTAATTTTAGAAACTTACAATAAAGCCTTCAGTTCCATCTCTTCAGCAAAACCTTTTATAAATCTACATATTATCATTTGTAGCCTTAGTATAACAAAGTGAAAAATGTTGTTTTATGAATGAGTTTTAAAATTATTATTCAAAGTTAATGAATATTACTTCTAACATTTAAAATTGATTATGTAAACCAAAAAAAATGCTTTCATTTCCAAAGTCGTAGAAAGTCCGCAGTCATACGAAAAATGAGCCATTAAGAAATTTCACTTTTGATAAGTATGAATGTACATTTTAGAGTTGAAGGAGCTGCCTGTGACCAGTGGTAGAACAATAGAGGAGGACTACGAGGACCTCTCCGACTCAGAGGACCTCCACAGTGACTTCCACAGGCTCAATGTAGCATCTCATGATGTGGAGCTGCCAACAAGAATTTCAAATTCAAAACGCAAGAAACTGGGCACCAAATCACACAAAAAGTTTTGGCCGACAAAACTCCGAGCGAAGCTACCTGTGGCGAAGAGGGTGGCACAGTACGGATCTGAATCAAAAATAAATACAAAGAAAGCAGATAAAGGCTCGTGTACGTGCTTTCAGTCCTGTCAATCCCTCTTGCGCATCAATCATGATTCAAGACCTCTAGGTGGTGTGATTGCTAATTTTCCTTCAACCAATTCATTTGCAGTTGATCAGCGTAGGCCGGGGATTGCGGTGGTTTTACGAGCAACTGCTGCTGAGTCGATCCAACTGCCACCGAGGAGAGTAGATGCTCCGCTCCCCTTTATAGATAACTTCAATGCTCTTTACCCTATCAATGATATAGATGAACAAAAAATTGCAGAAAGAAGGTTTGAAATGGAGCATGGTATTTTAGAAATTAGAGAAAATGCATCTGGTTCCATCAATGACCTCTCAGATGGACCTAGTCATGAAGTCGAAGGAATTGGGCAGTACCCATCCTACGGTGCAATGGGACTTCTATCGCCAGAATCATACTCAGCATCTGGGCCTAGTCAAGCAAGCTTTTCTGAACTCCGCAGTAGTAAAGATGCAATATGTTGTCCCTTAAATAGTCGTTGGTCTCTGGCCTCGATCCCCCGTCCCCAGGGTGTTCATACGCAGATAGATTTCAAGCACTACCTTGTACCAGATATGGATAAAATTGTAAACTCCAGTTTTTACTGGGGCATAATGGATCGGTACCAGGCTGAAAAACTTATAGAAAACAAACCAGAAGGAACTTTTCTCTTACGTGACAGTGCACAGGATGAGTTCCTGTTCTCAGTTAGCTTTCGAAGGTATGGAAGATCTCTCCATGCCAGGATTGAGCAGTGGAATCACAAGTTCAGTTTCGACTCCAGAGATCCGGGGGTATTTGCCACCGGCAGTGTGTGCGGTCTTATTGAGCATTACAAAGACCCCAGCTGCTGCATGTTCTTTGAGCCCATGCTGACAATCCCTGTACATAGGAACTTCCCGTTCTCACTGCAGCACATGACTCGTGCTGTAATCACCAGCCGGGTCTCCTATGATGGAATCAGTCAGCTGCCCTTGCCTGTCAGCCTCAAAGAATACCTCAGATTCTATCACTACAAACAGAAAGTTCGAGTGCGACGGTTTGACAACGTGACTTGTGGATGTGAGAGCCATTGAGCATTACATGCACAAGCATGGAACCAATGACGTTTGTGAATTTACACAAGTGTTCCTGGTCATATGTGAATAAGATTCTTAGAGAACTGTTTTATAAAAAATATTTTTTACAGAAGTACAGAAACGGAACTATATAAAATACTATAGACAGCTGCTGCTTGTATTTTGAAAAGACACATACCTGAAATTCAATGAGCCAGATTGAATGATGTGAAGATGAAATAAGCTGTCTTGTTTGATATTATAAATGATAAACATGACAAGTTTTTATGCCCTGGCATCCACTGTTGAAGTTGCCAAGAGGCATATATCAATTGGCCTGTCTGTTATTTCGTCTGTCCATCTAAAATAGATGCCGCTTGCAACAAAGATTTTATACTTGCATAAATGTTATTTCTGAGTACTTTCAACAAAACCACTTTACTTGTCATCATTTTGACCTTGATCTTTTGGACTACTTTAGAAAGTCAGAATTCTTGATTACTCAAAAGTACGTGTTTGGTGTAACAGCAATACTGCTTGCTACAAACTTTGATGCTTGTCTAGATGTTATCTATGAAGACCTTCAATCTCCTACATAACCTGTCCTCATTTTGACCTTGACATTGACCTACTGTTGTACTAGTTCAGAAGTTCAAAACTCTTGATTTTCTCAAATTTACCATTGCCTAATATCGATTCTCAGTGAACTGACTAAAAAGCTTTGATACTTCAATTAAACACTCAGCACACACACATCACCTTGACTCATTTTGACATTGACCTTCTTTTGGCCTGATTCAAAGGGCCGATGAATCTTTACTACCCAGGCTTCAACTGGGACATATGTTTTTACTGAACGTGGCATCTTGTTAATTTTATTCTTTAAGAATTAACAGTTTTTTAATGTTATTTATTTTTTATACATGTAAAAATGTATGATGTATTTAGTTATCATGCTTTCCAAAGGTAGAGCGTAAAGTTGTGACTTTGTACATCTGTCTGAAGTCTTATTTTGTTGCAATTAAATGTGTCTGGATGTGAAATGAATTTCCCCGATACTGTCCGGTACTTTGTTTCCGCGCAAGTCTGTGTAACTTCAGACTTGATTATGATAAAAGTTAATATTTAACAAAACAAAAGAAAGGAGTTATTGCCCTTTGATAAAAATAGGACATTAGCTAAGAAATAGTAGTTTCTAAGGGGAATTGCTTACCTGGATTGGATGACACTTGATAGTCTGTGCAATGTTCCATGTATTATGTACTAGTGTCATTTGTTTATGCTACTGACATTTGATAATGTTCTTGTTCCATTCTTGCAATCAACTCATCCATTTACGAAGCGCATTATCAAGGAGCATTCATTATTTATTCATTATCACTGACATCATTGTTTGTGTTCATGCAAGGAAACCCTTATTTGAAGTGCCATGTTTATGGGAGGTCTACTTAATTAAATAGCATTCATTTGGTAGATACTCCTGACTGTGGTGCTACTATACTCTCATGAAACTGTTTACTGTTTATGTAATATTTATAAGCCCATTATGTGTCGGGTAGATTGTTATAGGTGTAATTCTGTGTTGTAGAACTGCTAAATTTGTTTTATTGGCGGATTCAAAGAAATGTATAGTTAGGTTCCAGTGTTGTTGTTTGTTTTTGTGTTGTACTTGTTTGTAAATTTTTTGAAAATTATCTGTTGAAAATGTGTGTTGTACCAATAAATACCCATTGTTTCGGTATTAAAAACATGCCATGACCACTTTTTACAAATCAAACCCAAATTAATATGTTTCAGGGAATAAAATAAAAATAATTCACAACTGGTAAGAGTGCCTGCTCTTATCCAAATGAAGATCAGATCAAATATGTAAAACCAATTTCAATACATTACTTTCCGATTTAAGTCAAATTGAAATCAGATCAGTATTAATTTAGGTTGAAAAAGATATTGTTCTCCCTCCTGAGACCTATGTCTATACAGGTTGGTTGGTTGGAATATTTAAGTATCCATGATAAGTCAACTTAAACCTTTGCATGCTGGGAAATTTGTCGTCTGCTAAAATGTTGTATGCTGAATTTCGAAATTTAGCATTTTCTTCGATTTTTTTTCAAAGAATACTATCAGAATAGCAAACAGTTTGGATCCTGATGAGACGCCACATTCTGTGGCGTCTCATCTGGATCCAAACTGTTTGCAAAGGCCTTCAAATTTCGGTTCCAGCACAGAAAGGGTTAAGACTGTGTTTTCCTTATGTAACAATTTTGACCATCAAAAGATGAAGCATTAATAATGAACTTATTAAAATTAAAAGGAGTTATAGCATGACTTCGCAACTAGAGGCATATAAAACCAAATTCTGTTAGCAAAAGCAAAAACAAGCATGATGGTTTGGTTACAAATTTGTTTGTGCCTAGCACAATCTTCGCAAGATTAGCTCACCAGCGGTCCTAACAAGCAAAATTTCATCTGGACCCGCATGTTCTCTGAAAATGTTTGGGCAGGTGACATATTTACTTGGTAACGAGAACTGGTTCATTGCTTTTTCAGTAGCGGAGTTTTTGTTTGGACGGACAACTTTCAAAAAATGCTTGTCTGGACAGGTGTTTTTTAGCCAGTTCTGAATAGAATGCTAGCAGTCTATAATACTGATCATACATGATTAGCTCATTGATAAAGCCTAAAGTCATCTAGAAGCATTTGTATAACAAAGTGCTTCTGATGGGACATCAATGAGTTAGCATTGTATCGGGATACCAATCAACTTAATTGAACTGTACTCATAGAAAACCTTTTGATAAATTTGAAAGAAAAAATACTTATTTTTATACGCCCGTTTTTTTTTTTTAAACGGGACGTTTTATAGTTTCACCCTTGGTGGGCAGCGGCAGCGTCCACAGCAGTGACCGCTCTCTAATTCAAATAGTTTTCATCCGATCTACACCAAACTTGGTCAGAAGTTGTATCTAGACAATATCTAGGTCAAGTTCGAATATGGGTTATGTAAGGTCAAAAACTAGGTCACGGGGTCACTTAGTGCATTTCAACTTTTTTTTTTTTTTGAAACGGGCGTATCTTGTGACAGTTTGGCAGTCTTGTTTAATTTGAGTTTTAATATATTGGAATTTCTTTTTGCTCTAGATTTAATCAGTAATAGACATGTTTGTGCAATAAAGCGCATTTATTTGCCTAATAGGCATTTTTCGGCGTAAAAAAGGAACATGATCTGGCCTGGAATCTGAACTGAGTGTTGCTGCTACCTTTTCATGATAGTATTAATCTGAACTTGCCAAATTAGCCACATATTACTAGTATTATACATCATTTTATAATGGTAAAAATTATTGGTATAGGAAAGTTTTAATGTGAATTTGGGGGTGTTTTTGAAGATTTACACCACTTTTTTTATGCTCCCGAAGGGTTGCATATATAGTTTTTGAACTGTCCGTCAGTCAGTCTGTCCGTCCCTCCAAAACTTTAACATTGGTCATAATAGTCAAGATAGCAACTTGATATTTGGCATGCATGTGTATCTCATGGACCTGCACATTTTGAGTGATGAAAGGTCAAGGTCATCCTTCAAGGTCAAAGGTCAAATATATGGCTTCAAAGTGGCGCAGACGGGGGCATTGCGTTTCTGACAAACACTGCCTTTGTTTTCCTTAAAATGAAATATATATTTATTTGGTGGAGGATAAATTGTTGTGACAGGAGCAATTATGCTAGGATGGAAAACATTTTATTTAAGGCTTTATCTAGCTTGAAATGCACGCTTTTACATGTTACATGTAAATACATGAACTGGGTAGGTCCTTTTTAAAAGGGGAATAATACTCTTTTGTTCTGAATTACATTTTGTGTGTTTTTATTGTTTATTTTTTACTACCTTGCTGGTAATTTTGTTGTTGATATTTGTTAGCTCACGTGAACACAAAGTACTCATTGGTAAACTTCCATGGTCAGTCACTGTCCATCATCACCATCATTATTATAAACAATTTACATAAACAACTCTGAAACAACTTAGCTGATTTTAACCAAAGGTTTGGAAGAAATTTTTCTGAGATGATCCTTTTACAGATGGCTTCAAGTCATCTGAATATCAAAGAAACTGATGTTGCCATATCAATAAATGCTTTAAAATCCTAGTTATTTAATATACTAAATGTAGTAAGAAGTAATTTTGACAATAATGCTATTAGTAACTGTGACAATTCTTTGAAATTAATGTAAGACATAGACATGGAATGTAAGCATCAAACAAACTTAATAACTTCTATCTTCTTTTTAAACCACTGGGTTAATCTCAAAATAATGTTCCTTATGTTGCCCCTATACCTGATGTTTTCAAATTATGCTGATTGGTTAAAAATAGCTGCCAGTGGTAGTTATGTTCTGTGTAGAAAATTGTTGAAATCTTACATCAATATATCAATAATTTACACATTCTTTTTAAATCTTTACAGATTATTTTAATTCTTTAAATAAAATACCCTATGGGGTTGGGCAGTTTTCGTTATACGTACTGGAAAATTTAAAAGTCATGTCCTAAACCAGTGACTGGATTTCAAAATAATTTCACCCCAATGTTAATTGGGTGACCCTCAACAAATTATCTTTAAATTATTTTCATTTGTTCAAACACCATTGCTACCTGGGGTAGTGGAAGTTTTCCTTTTTATGTCCCCCAGTCTATACTGGGGGACATATTGTTTTTGCCCTGTCCGTTTGTTTGTTTGTTTGTTTGTTGGTTTGCACAAACTTTAACATTGGCCATAACTTTTGCAATATTCAACATAGCAACTTGATATTTGGCAAGCATGTGTATCTCATGGAGCTGCACATTTTGAGTGCTGAAAGGTCAAGGTCATCCTTCAAGGTCAAAGGTCAATTATATGGGTCAAAATCGCTCATTTTGGCCATAACTTTTGCAATATTCAACATAGCAACTTGATACTTGGCATGCATGTGTATCTCATGGAGCTGCACATTTTGAGTGCTGAAAGGTCAAGGTCATGGTCATCCTTCAAGGTCAAAGGTCAATTATATGGGTCAAAATTGCTCATTTTGGCCATAACTTCTGCAATATTCAACATAGCAACTTGGTATTTGGCATGCATGTGCATCTCATGGAGCTGCACATTTTGAGTGCTG
>VMBQ01005565.1:41792-62981 GCA_007657795.1 Dreissena rostriformis | reverse complement strand
GATACATAATTAATTTATGTATTAATCTATGTTACGTTACATACCGGTATATTTCGTTAGTCACTGGACTCTAGCACCTGTCAAAACCACAGCGAAATTTCTTACAAGCTTAGTAGAGTGTAATCAATCCGCTACTTTTTAGACATCGCTAAGAGATTGACAAGTTTTAGAACTATTGAAATATATAAAAGAAGCTCTTTTTGCTTTTAACATTACTACCTTTTTTGGTTAATCATATTAGTTTAAAACTACGGCAAAACAATCGGAAACAAGCGAAAAACTTAAAACTAAACAAAAGAAATTCAGAAGCATCAGTTGTTCGCAAACGAAAAACTTAATACATAACTGAAGGAGATGTGTTACAAGCCGATAAATAAAGTTGCAAAATGTTATTGGATTGCTGAAAGTGATTACAGATCATATTCGTTCTAAATTGTAGGAGCAACCGTCGTTTTCGAAAGAGATATTGTTTCAAACAAATATAACGTGATGTATGTGATTGTACAAATGAAGTGAACAATTGTAAATACAAGTAAACATAATAGATGTTGCTATTTATCACGACAAGTATTTAATTCAATAACAAAGTGAAGTACAGTATTTAAAAATAACAGTATGCATTTAAAAGACCGTTTAGTTACAGTATGATTAAATGTATGCAATCGATGATATGTGAAGCTCCGAATAACCGGAGTATTCACAATTCATTTTTTTTAAATAGAAGGTAACCAGAAAAATACCTTAAATGAAGCGCTATCAATAAAGAAACAAAAGCAACTTACAGCTAACGCGCGCAAAACAAAGCAAGATGTTTAAGCACATCAAACGTTATTCCTCTTTATCTGAGAATTCCACGTGTTTTAACTGAATCCCATTCTTTGCACAATGTTTCTCAATGGCCTTTATAGGGCCCTCACCAAGGAAGGAGCTAAGCGTTCTGAAGGAGCCGATTCTATCCCACAAGGTGAAAAACTGCCGAAGTTGTAAACGTAGAGTAAAAGATGGTCCGTATGGTGTGCCGATCCATTGAAAAGGGCTCCAAGAGGCTCGGGACCCTATAGTCGCCTAACAAACAAAGAACACATTTTACAGCATTTTAGAGAGAATAATCACGCATTCAAATTTAAATGTCTTTAAAAGAATGTTTAAAACAACAAATCATTTTATAACATACAGCAGATATTGAATAAACATGTTTTTTAAGTAATATACGTATTTCCTGTTATTTAATACAAGACGAATTTACTACATAAATAGTGTTAGTAGTATACTTTATGCAGTAAAAATACATTACTAGTATCAGTAATATTATTGCGATAAACTCTTAAATAAAGCATCATATAAATAAACCAGGAGGTCACGGGTTCGATCTCCACCGTGTAAGCGTTGTTTATATCTAACCAAAAGAAACCAAGCATTGGACCTAGCCATGAAACGGACTCGATAGCATTTCAATAAGTCTTAGGCTTTCGGTGCAATAGAGCTTAAATACATAGGTTTACACTAAAACATCGTATATTCGAACGGTATACAAGTACAAGCTTATTATTGGATAACAACGTCGGTGACAACGTCGGTTCATATTTTGTTATGTCCGATTACACTGACGTAGTACGTTCATTGTGACTGCATAATTACCCGTGACAATTATTTCACATACATGTGTGTGCGACTTTTCTGCCCTTTTTCCTTTTACTTGGTTTGGATTTTTTTCCGGATGAGGGTGTTAGAATGTGCGCTGTCCATTGGTGGATTGAACGACGCCCATATCATGATCCTTATCAGACACGAATTTCTTTGCGGAGAACCACTGCTTTCTTGAGACATTGGCGACCAATTCTCAAAAGGCTGGTAGTAAGGGGCATATTTTATTATTCGTCGAATATCTTTTAAAAAATAGTTCTTGTTTAAACTAAGCTTCATCTATACAATCATAAATGGAGTTTGAGTGAATCCTGTATAAAATTATAAGATATTGTAAATCAATGCCATTTTCCTCCTTCATGTTTTTGCAAAATCTCACCACTTGTCAATTAAAAGTATGTTACATTGGTGTTTGCATATTTCGTGGCCGTTCGATTGGCCTACGGTAAAAAGTAGAACTTCATGTCATCTAACTGTAATATTAAATACATTCAAAAAGCGAACAACTGGTGCCTTCAGCACTTTAATTTTATTTTGCTAACGTATTTGGTAAGCATGAATATACAAATTGATTGCTGAATGCAGAAAAAAACACCATCCCTTTCATGCAATTTACAGTCAATGTATACAGTTAATATATTTAATTTTACAACAAATCGCAGTGGTAGCCATTTTAAGTATCAGGAACCGGTAAAAAACGACACACACACACACACAATCTTCCAAATGTACAGCTATTTGCATCGGCTAATCGTGAACAGTGTTGAATAACAAACGTTAGTACAATGGTTTACAACCTCAATGGAGTTCATCTTAAATCTATAAAGTAATTTTCAGTTCTGTGCGTTACGGAGTATAGCACAAAACGTATGTCTAAACATAACGCACCGCACAAAACAGGTATAGGTGCGGTTCGTTCATGCGTTATCGTTGTCACGTGAGTGATGGTCATTGGCGGGAATGTGCACGTTTTTTTATTGTTTGGTTAGTTCGACGCTTGACTTCGATCAGTAAACTTTCACTTTTTGAAATTCGAACCGCATTAATAAATTGGTTAAAATAACCAGTTATGTTTGAGTGACACAATGTCCACAGTTACATGTTAATATTGGTTGTTTTCGGGTACAGTTTTCCAGAATTAGTTTACATTGGGCATCGGATGTTTTCTGATGAAGTTTTATGTCTGGTTTTTACCCTGGCCTGAAAACACCATTTAAGGATAAAGAATAGAAGTGATATATACAAATCATAGTTGAATTGTGTTATAAAATGTATAGATCAAAGTTGCACTGTCATGTTAATCTACGATTATACTTGATGGTTATATATAACGAAATGTAATATTCGTGTATGTATGTTGTCAATAAACTGATCGCAAGTCTTGTCCAATGCAAACGAGTTGTGTTTTGAGCTTAGTTGTGTGAAGACTAGTTTTTGCACAGTTTAACGGTGTACAAAATTTGCACGTTTTGCAGTTTACATATCTGTCCCATTTAAACCCATGCTTTACACATCACGTCTAACGCTCCTTGCTTTATCGTGGAATTTCCTTATTCATGTATCAGAAGGAAAACAACAGAAACATAGACAATACAGTATATGTATATACCTTGGTCTCAATTACAAACTCGAATTAGTATCTTTTCGTTCGAAATAACTGAAAAAAATAACGTTTAAAAATCTTTATTGATAACATATAAGCACTTCCTAAATGGGATGAAACGCATTGCGTTGTCTTCTGACTTATAAAGTAACTTGTTGAAGCAGTACTAACCACAACTATTTGTAAAATGTACGTCGGAATCCCACCCAGAGTTGCTGCCCATAGTGAAATATGTGAATAGAGCGTTGGGCGTATGTGATGATGATTATACGCGGGACAGTATCACAAGTGCTCAAGATGGTGTCACAATATTATTGAACACTTATTTTTTTCTGCCCTTAGAATAATCCCCACATAGCACGCATGTTTGCACTCGTCATTGAAACCTGCGGGTAGCACTGATGCAGTTTACCGCTCGCACAACAAGCATACGTATTGGTGTGTCAAACGTTCCTAAACGCAGGCGCGTCAAATTTTTACAATGCTCAAAACGCTGTATCGTGCGTTAAAGGGATACGTTTAAAATGTAACAATATATACTATGATATTTTATGCTCAATGTTTATATCACATGTGTACTGTTTTCTGTTTCGTTGACCTCTAGGTGGTTAATTTTCCTAAACAATATCAATTTGATTTAATTCCATACATATAAATAATATTTCAAACATATGTGTATATACGTTTACTATGTTTATAATGTCCATGTTAACTGTGTTGTTCGCTGACGAAGTGTAAGATATTTTTAGAACCTGTTTGAATGTAAAAAATCTTATTTGAATCCAATGGTCTCATGGTACTACAGGATTTCGTAACCTCACCACTCATTTCTTATTTGCTGTTGCCATATTAGAGATAAATAATTTCCATTGATTCTTCGATTTCTCAACAAGATGTTTTCACAAAAGAAAAGTGTTTTATAAATAAGTATGTGAAGACTATATAATTATATGTATGATTCTCGCTCTGGGAAAATGGTGCTAAATGCATGCAGGTGAAGTTTCATCCCAGATAAGACGTTGCAGTCATTTTGTGGATTATTTTGTTTAAAGAAAGATATTCTACTAAAAGAAAATGCGAACTGCACAGGCTGATCTGGGACAAAATTGTACTTGCATGCATAAAGCCCCCAAGTGTAAGATATTGTACTATATATACATATTATGCGCTTTGTTAACTACTGTAAACTTGAGTCTGATTATTTGTTTAGCTCTTCATGTATTTGAAGGAAATAATTTTATATTATAGAAGTTTCTAGAATTTTAGCATACTTTTTTTTCTTTAAATGTAACATTTACGCCATTTGGTTCATTTTGCAAGTGTAATGGCAAAACAATATAACTATATAACTCATTTCAGTTTAATACCACGTGTTACTGCCACACTGATATAATTGGTTTACAGCTGATTCCAGACTCCACACTAATACTAGATAAATATCTAGCTAGTTACTGAGTTTACAACAAGAAGGTTTGTCAGACGCCTTGTTTACGTTTAGAGTGACAGGAAATTAATCGGGTGTATGGAAAATGGACCACGGAAACATGACCGACCGCTTTTTGTAATTGAGATATCTGCGGATACCTTTCAATAATAGGGCATATATTAAATAAGTGACGTTTTAATTTATTGGAGTTTAAACACTGCCAACAAAATATAAGCTTACTGTTTATATTAATTATCAACTTAATCTATGGAAGTTGAAAAGTGGGGTTTGACAAACATTTTAAAAATTGTGAATACGTTTGAAAACAACAAAACATTTTCGGACTTAGATGCTTCTAAACCTGTACGTTAAATATATTTTGGAAGCACCATGACACTACCTGTAGCTCCGAGGGACCAACAGTGGATGCTGTACATGTGTTTTTCAATTATGTATTGTCTTTTGATGTTGGCACATCTACGGAGTTTGGTGATACACGTCTTAAGTTTAGCGCAAGTTGGATTCGTTCACACCGGTGTCGGAGGGCCATGTAAGTGGGATTTTAAAAATAATTGTCCTATAGTCAAAACACCGCTAATGACTAAGAACATTATATTGGTTCATTAACGGATAATCATTATTCGAAATCGGTAAAATAATAAAGCGTTTGTAAAGCTTTTCCTCGATAATTAAGAAAATACGTCGAGCATTTTATAGCGGATAGGTTCCACTTTCTCATACGAAGGGATGCTTAGCGCAGTGGTAGCGCGTTAGCTTTTGCTTCCAGAGGACCCGAGCTTGATTATCGGGGACGGCACTATTTTATTTTCAACCTTTTTCCTTGCTATAATAATTCGTTAAGACTCAAACAAGTAATAGATTAATTAGTTAACAATTTTAATGACTTTAAATTGTTCAAAATGTGCACGCGTATTTATGTATTCACAGGGATCCCATTTTGTAATTATACTATTATACCAAAACTGTATTTAACTAGCTATAAATTCAGTCGACCTGGATCATTTGCAAAATCACCATTCCCATTTACATTGAACCCGGATCGATACAAAGCGACGTCTATATAGTTAACGAGAATCTCGCACACGATATAGTTTTGACATCGCGAATTCGGTTGTAGTTTAAATCTTCCTATGGCAAATACTATGCAATCAATACAGATTTTGTTTTCTCAGTAAAGCTTAGAAAACCTGAACCACGAACCTTTCAATCGCTCGAAAGAACTACACATTTTAAATACTGTATGCAAATGAGTTTGCGTATCGAACGTGACATACCGGGTACATTCATCAGCGTTCTATTATTTTCTTTTCTTTTTTCTTTTTTTCAATATAAGACATACAATGTATACATGTATATGATCATAAATCAAAGTGATACCATGTAGCTGCAATAATGTTCAAACATGTTATACAAGATATGCTAATATATACTTTTTTGACCTTGTGGTTTCTTTTGGATTAAAAAAAAGTTAATATGTATTTTGTCTTTGGTTGTTTGTGATAGGTGTTTTACAAAAAAAAACAACAACAAAATAATTATGAGTAAAGATGAGTTGCATAAAGTGGGTAGAAAGCAAACTGGACTTGTTATGAAAATTTAATGTGTCTCCATTTTTGTTCAAATATATGAAGTGTATCATTGTTGAGGGCTATGTCTTTTTCAATTTGAATCTTCAGTTTTAAATAATTTATAAAACAGTTCATTGTAGGTGTTTGTTTTCAGTATTTCATGCTGAATATGAAATATTTCATTACTATAATAATGCAATTCACAGCGTTATTAATCTCTTGTATTTTGAAGGTATTTTCCCCTAAACTGATGTCTATGAGAGATAGTTTAACATTTAATTGTTGTTTTTCTAGAAAAGTTGTCAATTGATTTCTATAGGTATCATGATTTTGTTTAAACAAATAAGTATTTTTTTCAGTAATGTGCAATCGCGCGTTTGTAATATGAAGTCCCCACACTGATCAGACATCTGTCTAACCGTTCAAACGCGCGATTGTACTTTACTGAAAAAATCTTATTTGTTTAAAAAAAAAATCACGATACCTTTAGACAACTCTCACAAATGAGCGGGCACCCCACTTTATTCCATTAACAATGATGAAATAGTTTTAAAACAAATCCTTAAAAATGTTAACTGGGTCGCGCTTTATTCTCCCAACACAGATCTTAAAAAGGCACGTGATATAGGCACCGTGATGGAGTGAAGGAAATAACTGACATGGCGATTTACAATTTTCGAGGTCTGGTAGTACGTAATAAGAAAGTAAATAATATTATTGGTGTATGCTCTACAATTATGTACTGTCTTTTGATGTTGGCACATCTACGATGTTTGGTGAAAAACATCTTAAGGTAAGCGCAAGTTGGATTCTTGCACACTGGTTTCGGAGGGATATTTAAGTGGTGTTGCTATCGAAACCACTTTGGGTTTAGGATCGAAAAATTGAAACACGGCTTTTCGATATCAAATAAACTAATTCACACAAATACAGATACTACGCGTAATGGTAGAAACGATGGCGGGGAATGATTATATCGAACAGACCGAAGCACATATCAGCAGAAAAGTAAACTGATGTGTTTCTATAAAGTATTACAATGCATCTGCTAGGTAGTTATGCGCGTAAATAATGTAGTATTTAATTAATCCGTGAATACTTTGTGTATAGTGCCCAAATAGAGAAACACCTATTTTTTATTTGGTTTATCACACGGTGTTATACAGCTCGCCGTTATTAACCTGAGAAAATCACTTGTATGCATGAATGTTTTAAAATACTGAACTCGAAGCTATTAGATCGATTGAAGCGCCTCGCACTAACTATACTCAAACCGCCTCATTAAACTCGTTCAAAACGTGTATGAGTGGGTGTGTATTTGCAGAGAAGAGTAACATTGTTATATATTATATTCTTTTATACTTACAAAGTGCGTGTGTGTGTGTGTGTATTTCGATTTTGTTTTAGGTCTTTTCCCGTCTGGGGCTGAATTATGTTTGGACCCGAAGTGTGCCCAAGCACTCCTACCTAATTAACTTTATACAAGACTCACGAGCGTTGGAACGGAATGATTTTTAAGTTGCATTTCCCAGCTATTTTAAGTTTTTACTGAAATAATTTCAATTTTTGTGTNGGGGGTCGACATCGATTTATTTACAACAACCAATATGCAGACTTTGACCCTTTACAAGTATTTAAAAATATGTTTGCGTCAGATTTCGTGTGGTTTTTAATTATGTATTTAAACACTTTGCAACAAATTAATAAATCTTACTATTAATTTAGATTCGTTTGGATTTTGAGCTAAATATTATTCGAATCCGTTGCGCTCCTCATGTTACTCTCATTTAACAAACCATTTCATTGGTCAACGTAAGAATAACCCTCAAATGCTATTCGACATGAAGCATTATTTCTGGATCCAAGACAGGTCCATGTGGGTATAGTTTTACATGTTTGTAAATGTCCTTCAATCACTTAATGCTCGACATTACACTAACAGCATTTTACTCGCCAGTTCAGTTTGGACCAACAATATACAGGTAATATATAATTAGAGCCGAATCAGATGTGGTTAGCGTTGTCGGTACCCGACCAAAGAAGGCAAAACTAGTGTCCACTCTAACACCAGTAGAGGAACAGACTATGGTTGAGTGGCTGGAGGCACACCCGATACTTTATAATAAGAAGCTGACTTCTTACAAAGAAACTGCTAGTAAAGAGTTAATGTGGAAAGAGAAAGCTACTGAGATGGGTAAGTCCGTTCCCGTTCTTAAGACATGGTACACTAGCCTCAGAAGTAGATACGGAAGGCTCAAGAACGTAATCGCAAGTTTCAGACCTGGATGGGGTGTCTGGCTTCTGACATCTTGGACTAACTCGAATTTCATCAAACATTTCAGGAGGCATTCTAAGAAAATTGAAGAATGACTGCTGATCTTCCATTCTTAATTTTTCCATAAGTCGGTCATAATGGCCGAATTGCAGCCTTCTTTCTGCTCACAGCCAAGGCCGCACCCATCAAGACCTTGGCTGTCTTCTATTTCTTCTCCGCCTTCTCCTCCTCACAAGAAATAGTGCGACCTGTCCATCGAGAAGAGCCTGTTGTACAGCCAATAAAGCAACATGCTGGAGAAGTTCTTGGTTGTCCATTTTATATTGAAATGGAAGGGAAATGGAAATGAATCCAGTTTTTATACTCGACCACCAGAACGCGGCATGGTCGTGGCTAGAGCCTGCTGCAAACGTACCTTAGACGTTAAAAGCACCGGTAGAACGTACTAAGAACCTAGTGCGGTCTTTTGAAACGTAGTAGGGACGTATCATGGTCGCAACACTAGCGTGGAAGGGTCGTAGTGAGAACCCGATGGACGAAGCAAGAACGTAGCGACAATCTAGAGACAACGTGATGCGAACCTCACACAATCGTCCACGTCTGCACTACGCGTAAATTGCGTCAATGAAGTTCTTACTAGGTTTTAGGTATGTCATTACTACGACCTACCAAGTTCTTACCGCGTCCTGATTTGACCACGTCCTCGCCACGTAAGTTGTGAACATGTTCAAAGTTCACCCACGTCCTTTGCGTCCATGAAGACCGTACCACGCGCAAAGCCGTGTCTACTGCGTCATCGCTACGTTATACACGTTTGCACTGCGTCCTGGCATACTTTTGAGGATGTAGTTGGAACGTGGCCTAGTGTTACGGGGGTATTATTGACTTTCCAACTTTAAGGAATACAGTACTAGACAAAAAATGTGTTTCTATATTTCTCACGAAACAGACAGCCATTTATGTCATTGCATTATTTCCAATCGCTCGAGAGAACTATACAGTTTAATACAGTATTCACATGCGTGTGCGTATAGAAAAAAAAACATGCGGGGTACATTGATCAGTGTTCTACTATTTTCAGTTCAGAATGTCCTGCAAGAGAACGCAGCCATGAGACATATGATTGTCTGCACGATATGTAACACAAGAGACAGGCGTGTGGTGTTCTGTCCATGTGGACATTTGCTAACCTGTGAAGTATGTGGACAACAGACAGACCCCTGTCCAGCCTGTGGACTGCCAGTGAACTCGCGTGTCGTTGTGCACCAGTGACATTTAGCAAAATCCGTTTAGTAGTTAAACGACCTAAAACTGTACAATTAATCGAAATAATAAAGATATTTTAAGGTGACTTTAATTTAGGTAAAACATATCAGAAGTTCTATTAAAAAGACAACGGCATCTTGTTATATTGTTTTTTTGCCATTTTAATTTCGAAATGAACCTTTTCTACATGCATTTTTACTTGATTTCATTTTAAGAAAAATATGTTTTAGCTTTTAATGTAACCCTGCACGTCTGTGTATGATAGTGTTGTTTAGGAAAGTTAAGTTGTATGGTTTAAACACATTTGACAATGATTAACCTTGGTACTGTATTTATTAAAATGTTTAATTTGTAGATCGCTTTTTCGATTGAATTACATAACAAATATAAAACTTTAAATTATGTGCAAATATTGTTCGGAATTTAATTTAATTTTCTAAATTATTAAACAGGTCATCGAAGTATTAACTAAACTGAACACGACTCAAAGAATAAAATTGTTTAGTGTTTGATGCGTTAATTTTATTTAAGTTCTCTTAATATGTTTTAGGTACGAATCTTTCTGAATCGAATCTTTCATTGTCATCTTTAGAGATGTTTATACTTGTTATTTATATGTGCATTATGGTTGACCATTGTGACCATTGTGACTTAGTGGTCATGAACTCTTTTGGTAGATTTTATACCTGCTTTGTGGCATATTTTGTTATAATTTTTTAAACACCTGAAAGATTACTAAAATATAAATAATTCCCATAGATTCAAAGATGTGTCTACAAGGTTTTAAAAAAATTGTACATTACTATGTGAAGAAAAAACATAATTATATATATATGCCACGTTCTGAGAAAACGGCTTAATGGATGTGCGTTGCCCATATAGTGTCTTCCCATATTAGCCGGTGCAGTTTGTTAAAGCTAATCAGGGACGAAACTTTCTGCTGTTATGCATTTTTTTTGTTTTATGGAAGTCTCTTCTTAGCGAAAATCCAGTTTAGTCGGAAATTGTCGTCCCTGATTAGCCCGTGCGGAGTGCATAGGCTGATCTGGGATAATGTTAAACTATTGTTCGACACTTACGGTTTTTCATACGTGTTTAATAATCCAAGCTCCGTCGATGTTAAAATAGCTATACCACATTTTAAAACTGTTGTAACTTATAAACAAGAGTGGTTTCGATCCGTTGAAAATAGCTCTATTTTTAGATATGTACCGTGTGTTTAAGTCAACATTTGTATACGAAAATTATTTAGATTTATTACCTAAATCACTAATACACTACGTCACAAAGCGTCGAACTTCCAGCCTTCCACTGAGAATTCAAAATGCTGGTAAAATATACCACGAAATGAACGTTATTGCCTTTGTTGTAACGAATTAGATATTAAAGATGAGTTTCATTTTGCCTGTAAATGTTCATTATACGTTGATATTAGAAAAAAACTATTTAAAGAAATGTTAGTACATTAGACCTTCTGTTTATAAATTCCACCAGTTGCTGAATACAACGAATAAATTTGAACTTATTAAGTAAGCCAAATTTGTAAAAGAAGCTCTGATTTTAAGAAATAATATTGCTAATGTTGTTACTTAGCTTATATAGTAATCCTCCATATATAGTTCTTTTTTCTTTTGTTTTGTTTTTAACCTAGCCTTTTCGTAACCGTATACGATGCTGCTTATGTTAATGTTATTACTATGTTTATCTCTGTAACTTTTCGTAACCGTATACGATGCTGCTTATGTTTATCTTATTTCTATGTTTATCTCTGTAACTGTTCGTAACCGTATACGATGCTGCTTATGTTTATTTTATTACTATGTTTATCTCTGTGACATAATTGTATGTGAAATATCTAGTGTTCAGACGATGTACACTGTGCAAGTCTGAATAAATATTTGTCTTGTCTTGTCTTGCTGATCTGGGGCGATACTTTAGGCACTTGCATTAACCCCTGTTTTCCCAGCGCGCGGCTCTTATATATTGTTCTTTTTTATTATTTTTACAATAGAATGTGAATAATCAAATCCTTTTCGAGCATTTAAAAAGTTCTGTTCAGAGAAACAGGTTCATAGTTAAATCTGTATATAAGTACTTATCTATGTGTGTATAAGTGAAATAAAATAAGCTTTCAAAAAAGCTCTTAAGATAATATGTGTCGTGTTCTGAGAAAACTGGACAAAAAACATGTGCGTAAAGTGTCATCCCAGATTAGCCTGTGCAGTCCGCACAGGCTAATCCGGGACGACACTTTCCGCCTAAACTGGATCTTCGCTAAGAAGAGACATCATTTTTACGAAAAATTCCATAAAAGCGGAAATTGTCGTCCCTGATTAGCCTGTGCGGACTGCACAGGCTAATCTGGGATGACAATTTACGCACAAGCATTTTGACCAGTTTTCTCAGAACACGACACATATGTGTACTAATTAATGGTGGAATATTTGCTTTGAGCTTGGACTTAATACAATTCCTTCTAGTATGACTCCTAAAGTGTTTCAATGCTTATTGCTTCTGATACCATATTGTAAGTTGCATGTGGGAACATCTTTTTAAGTCCATTCCCATAAAAAAAGCATCATTATTATAATATATTGAACAGATTTTTAATATAATTATTCATATATGTTAATTTATCCGACCGATTTTTTATATACCATCTTGTACATATATATTTTTTGATAGGGGCTTTTGACTAGACCAGTCTGAAAAACGTTCAACAATTTATAGCCAGAGGCAATTTTTTTCTAGCCGAAAAGATTATTAATTATTTGACAGTGGTGGTATCATGAAAAGGCGACAACAGTCCTAAATTTTATTGTTTTGAACATTTGGTTAACAGCAAAAACTAGGACAGATTCACGCAATTTAAACATGAGGTTCATATTCATCAGCGTTTAATGTAGACAATATTTATAAATCTATTTGGATATTTATCATTTTAAAAGTAAATTAATAATTTTACAGTTTCTCATGATCAACTTTTATTGTAAGAAGAATCGTCAGTTTCATTATACTACATGCGAAAAAAGGAGAAAAGACAATCGCATTACGTTATTTAAGGGTAGCCCCCTATGAATAAGTATAATTTCCACACACGTTCTGTTCATATTTCACCAGGTTAGCTAGCACAGACCGTCCCTTGAACTTGATTGTGGTAGTGGCTTTTAGTAATATTGCTCGGGGCCGAATTAGCTGACGGAGGCTTCAGTTTGAACAGTTTAACAGACTTGTGACTTGCGGTTGCATCGTGCTGTACGTGCCAACAAATATATGTGAATTAAATGTAAATATGTTTAATAATTATTAACGTATTTAATATCTTTTTAACCAATCTGATTAAATTTATATTTCGCGTTTGAATAAAACACAATGATGTACAATATGACATTTAAAGGATGGTCGATCGTTAAGCAATGTATTTGAACACATGCTCGTACCGCACGTGCAAAATACACATTACATCAGACAAAACAAACGATTGCTCTGCTATCAAAATCAATTAATCAAAATATGTATTTCCTCTCTATATCTGTTACTAGTTGAACTACAAAAGACACGACGTGCAACCCTTTGACACACATGGGAACTTTATCATGTGAAGTACCCAGGATGGGAAAGGATCCAGATAATGTTGCAAAAACTTGTAATCCAATCCCATGCATATTTGATGCAATAAATACGTTTAAACTAATTACCACCCGTTTATGGAGGATTTTAACGATATACGAAAGTATTCTCAATGAGACGAAGTGTCTAACGGCAACATATCAATGCATGCACTTACATAGTTGGTGCCTTCGAAAGTGATAAGATGTGATGGAGATTAGCATGGATATTGTTTGACTGTATTTTTATATTTAATTTTTCTATATTTCGTTGAACTTGTGGATACGTTTTAAAAAATCAGTCTTCTGATGCGACTGTTTTTGCAAGTTACATATATTTTTTAAGCATCCATGGCACGGCCTGTAGCTCCGAGGGACGAACAGTGGATGGTGTACATGTGCTTTGTAATTATGTATTGTCTTTGGATGTTAGCACATCTACACAGTTTGGTGATACACGTCTTAAGTTTAGCGCAAGTTGGATTCGTTCACACCGGTGTCAGCGGGCCATGTAAGTGGGATTTTCAAAATAGTTGTCCTTTAGTCAAAGAATGTATGCATAATGTTTAAACAACGCTATTGACTAAGAACAATGTTAAAAAATAAAAATATTGGTTCATTAACGGATAATCATTATTCGAAATCGGTAAAATAATAAAGCGTTTGTAAAGCTTTTCCTCGATAATTAAGAAAATACGTCGAGCATTTTATAGCGGATAGGTTCCACTCTCTCATACGAAGGGATGCTTAGCGCAGTGGTAGCGCGTTAGCTTTTGCTTCCAGAGGACCCGGGCTCGAATCCCGGGGACGGCACTATTTTGTTTTCAACCTTTTTCCTTGCTGTAATAATTAGTTCAGACTTAAAAACGTTATAGATTAATTAGTTAACAATTTTAATGACTTTAAAGTCCCTTTAAATTGTTCAAAATGCGCACGCGTGTTTATGTACTCACAGGGATCCCATTTTGTAATTATGGTTTAATATTATACCAATACTGTATTCAACTGGCTATAAATTCAGTCGACACGGATTTGCAAAATCACCATGCCCAGAATCTGACCATTTATATTGAACCCGGATCGATACAAAGCAACGTCTATATAGTTATCGAGAATTTAGCACACGATATAGTTTTGACATCGCGAATTCGGTTGTAGTTTAAATCTTAATATAGCAAATACTATGCAATCAATACAGATTTTGTTTTCTCAGTAAAGCTTAGAAAACCTGAACCACAAACCCTACAATCACTCGAAAGAACTTCACATTTTAAATAATGTATGCAAATGAGTATGCCTATTGAACAAAACATACCGGGTACATTCATCAGCGTTCTATTATTTTCAGTAGCGAATGTCCTGCAAGAGAACGAAGACATGAGGATTGCCTGCTCCATATGTAACACAAGAAACAGAAGTGTGGTGTTCATTCCATGCGGACATTTCTTGGCCTGTGAAGTGTGCGGACTAGAGACGTACACCTGTCAAGCATGTGGACTACCAGTGCACTCGCGTGTCGTTGTGAACCAGTGACAGTTGACACAATCATTTTAGTAGTCAAACCCTTTAAACGGTTCAACATATCTTCTATTTCATATGGTTAACATAGAAGAAGTACTAAATAGTATTTCTGAATTTTATAACATCACACTTTCAATAATGTCCAAAGGCAAATGTTTCAAGATGCAAACACTGTAAAATAATCACATTTGCATATTCAGAAATGAAACTTTATTTACTGGATTTCCATTCAGTTCAACTCACCGTACGGTACAGTACACTAAACTGACGACTTATATACTAGTGATTAGGGCAGGTGGTTAATGCGAAAGTCGAAAGAAGATGTCAACATAACTGACTATAAACCTGGCCTTTAACCGTTCAGTGTGTGTTACAATATTGTTTGTGCATGGACATTACTAAAGACTAACATGGATTTTTAATTGATTTCATTAAAAGTAAATCATATTTTTTTTAATGTAATTCTGTGTATGATAGTGTTTGATTAAAATACATTTTTAAATGATAAACATTGGTACCGTAGTTATTAAAATCATTAATGTCTTGATAGTTTTTTTCAATTGAAATGGAGAACACATATAACAACTGACAAAAACGTGCAATTGTTGTTCTAACTTACATTTAATGTGTTACATTATTAAACAGGTAAACTGGATAAACTCTTCCGGTAGATTATATATCTGTTGCATATTTTGTTATAAATTGTTAAAAACTTAAAACATAAGTGAAATAACTTTGGAGTTGTTGGTAAGATACAATGAATTTTTATAACCAGTTTCGATGTAAAAAATCTAATTCGATTCAAATGTGTCGTGTTCTGAGAAAACTTTGCATAATGCTTGTGCGTAAATTGTCATACCAGAAAAGCCTGTGCAGTCCGCACAGGCTAATCCGGGACGACACTTTCCGCCTAAACCTGATTTTCGCTAAGAAGAGACATCATATAAACGAAAAATTCCATAAAATCGGAAATGGTCGTCCCTGATTAGCCTGTGCGGACTGCACAGACTAATCTGGGATGACAATTTACGCACAAGCATTATGCCCAGTTTTTCAGAACACGACACAAATGGTCATGGTACTACAGGATTTGTTAACCGTACCACTCATTTTTTATTTGCTGATGCCATATTGGAGATAAATAATTTCCATTGATTCTAAGATTTCTCAACAATATGTTTTCAAAAAAAAGTGTTAAATTAGTAGAACAGAACAGAACAGAACAGAACAGAACAGAAGACATAAGATAATTATATGTATGAGCCTCGCTCTGGGAAAATCGTGCTTAATGCATGCAGGTAAAGTGTCATCCCAGATAAGACGTTGCAGTCATTTTATGGATTATTTTGTTTAAAGAAAGATATTTTACTAAAAGAAAATTCGAACTGCACAGGCTGATCTGGGACAAAATTGTACGCGCATGCATAAAGCCCCCATTTTCCCAGAGCGAGGCTTACCGGTATATATGGTTTAATTTTCATTATAGAATGTGAATAATCATATCGTTTTTAAATCATTATTTCTGTTTTGAGAAATTAATTCATAGTTTAATCCGTATATCAATACTTTTCTCTAAGTATATAAGTATTTGTTTAACAAAATCTTATTCGGTTGAACTGTGCTCTTAAAATGTGTTATATGCCTATGCGCGAGCTATTGTGCGTATACCATCTTATACGAACACGTTAATTGATAAGAGCTTTTGATTAGAGAAGTTTATTCATTTATGTCCATTAAATAATGGTCACAATTGTATATATAAATAGTATTTTGAAACATGTCAAACCCTTTAAACAAATTCACATATCTTCTAATTCAGATGTTAAAGGGGCTGTCAACCACGAATGACTAAAACAAAAAAGTTTTAAAATACCGTAACACCAGTCGTGATATTTTAATCAATATAAACTAATAATTGTAAAAAAATACGGTATTTTAGAACTTTTCTTTTTTTTCGTTATTCGTGGTTGACAGTCCCTTTAATCATAGAAAAAAGTTCTAAATAGTTTTTTCTGAGTTTAATAACATTCCAGTTTCAATAATATCCAAAGTCAAATGTTGCAAAATGCAGACTCTGTAAAACATAACCTTGTTTCGCAAAGAAACGCTTTCTTTTCAAAGGTGATTTTTTTTTTTTAATTACTATTGCAAATAGATTTGAAGTCCTCTTAAAGGGACTGTCCACTAGATTTTGGCATGTATTGAAGCATGTCATTAAATGCTCTATATTGATAAATTCAAACATTTGACCTAAAAATCTGCAGTTAAAAAACAAGAATACAATTTAAAAAGGGAAAAAAAAGTAAACCTCATCAGGGCTCGAACCAGTGACCATCGGGGTCCTGGAGTAAAAACCAATTAGACCGCTCGGCCATCCTGACAAGTATGTACGATAGCCGTATTTTATACCATATATAAGCAATCCTCGTAGTTTTACAAAATATAGCGACAATAACAGAACTTTCCAAATTATTCAATCGTTTCGCGTCGAACGACGCTTTATGATTTTGAGGTTTTCAAATCGTCAAAAGATGCATATAATGGATATTTAAGAGCATTGTAAATGATCAGTATTACTATTTCCTCAAAAATATCATAACAAACGCGAAAATTTGCGAATATGAAACAACTTTTTTAAATTTTGTCAATTTACCAATCTGTTGGACGGCCCCTTTAAATATTATCGATGTTTTGTTGCCTATTAGGTTGCCCGTCAAAACGTCGGTTTGTTTAAATTTTGCTAGTCATCGGATTGCTGTCTATGAATTCCTGAGCTTTCCGTGTCTTCGGGCTGGTACACAGTTCATGTATACAAAATATTTCTGGTCATGATCGTCAAAGCAGGTGATTCAAAAAAAAAAGCAAGCCATGAAAGGCTAGCAGTTTTTTTGTTTTACTTCAAAGGTACTTTTATTCACTTAAAAAAATATGACATTAATAAAAAGTTAAAAGACGAACGTGAGTGTGCACATTGATTTACACCTTTTACCGTGTTGCTTCTCGCACAAGTCTAAAGTCTACATAAAACACTGCCTTTTGTACGGAGGAAAGTCGCCTCCGGAATGTCATTAAATTTGCGTCCGCTTCATTGCTCGCTCCAACCTGAGATCTATTAAAGCCGAATTTTGGGAAAACTGGGCTTATGCATGTGCGTTAAGATTCATCCCAGATTAGCCTGTGCAATCCGCAATTTTAAGCCTCGTTCTGGGAGAACTGTGCTAAATGTATATGTCCGCAAAGGCTAATTAGGGACGACCCTTTCCGCTTTTATTGTATGCAGTTAAAAGGAAGTATCTTCTTTGCGAAAATCCAGTTTAGGCGGAGAGTGTCGTCCCTGATAAGCCTGTGCGGACATATACATTAAGCACAGTTTTTCCCAGAACGAGGCTCTATTAGATCTTTGGTTCAACTAATTCACTGAAAATAACTTATGAGGCTATGGTATTCTAGATGTGACGTGAGATTACTTTAAGTCTGTGGACAAGAGTCATAGAGTGGTCACGTGAGGTATAATAATACACATTCTCTAAAACTATATACATTAGAGGATGGCACTTGCTGTATTGGACTGTATTGAACAGGAAGCTTGCATTCTAGATCGGTAGTCTTTCGGAGAAGTCGCTTCATTGAAAGTTCAGGTTAGTTTCGTTATAGAAAAAAAACAGGGTGATTATATCGGTCAGTGAATAAATGCCCATTTCTTAAAAAGGTCCAGTCAAACCCGAGTGCGTTGCAAACGCGATTGCCGGGCGGTCTAAACATCAGTCAGGGTAACACGTGATTGAAGTGAATTAATGCAAATTAAAAACTGTTATTTTTTTAATTCTATGGCACTGTTCCTGCGCCTTCATCACATTCTTACAGTTTCATCACAGCACCCTACTAGCGTACAATGCGTTCTAAACGAACGCAAGCTGCTATATCAGTACAAACTGCACATACTTGTGGCAGTTACCTGCGATCCCGATCCTCGGATGTGTAGTCCAGTGCTCTACCTACATACTTATCCGTCCCAGTTGTTGCGTGGCAATACAGGGAAAACGAGGTTAGATCTACCTTATCCTCGACAAACGGAATATATTATAGGCATGCCGCCAATGAATCAATCCATATACGTACAAGTCATATTAGGCTGAGCTTGGGTCTGGTCACAGACTCCTTTGACTCATGACCGCAGTGCCGAATGAATGCCCAATAAGAATCTCATATCTTCAGCGTTTGAACAGCGCCCTTGTGCTGGGGCGCTGTGGGCCGGGGCGTAGTGACCCCTGTACAGGGTGCAGCCCTGGTACCCGGGGATGTTGGGCTTGCTGCAAGGTATAGCAAAATGGATTCGGTGGATCTATTGACAGGAAATGTAAACTGATCAAAAGAAGATAAATGTTGAACACAGCTTTGAATAAGGGCTAGCCTTTCAAACTCCTTCTTTTTTTAGTGTCAATCATTATATGTGTGTTTAAACTAACCTGTTTGAACACATACATGAAATATTGTTCACATTTTTCAATAATTTTGTAAGTACAAAGTACAGAGGTTTGCAATCATAACTTCAGTTGATTGACTGTGATAGTATAAAGAGACTGACATGCACTGATTCATACAATGAGAAACACTATTCAGCTGTGAAACAATTATAACACCCAAATCATAAGTGCACACTTAATAATAATACTCGAGATCCCACATTGTTTCAATAACATGCACACAGCTCTTTCTACTGCGTAACGTACAACACCGAGCCGCGTCGATGTCTAAACAAGTTCAAAATTATCTGCTTGCCATCTGCGGCAGTTCTGGCGACTGTACAATGCGCACCTCGACGTTCGGGTTATGTTCAGGACGCCGCAGGAGCCAATCTTTTGTGCACAGTAAAGAGAACGGTCAACAGCCCCGTGCGAACCCCCTGTGTGACCGGATGCGGTCTCGTCTCATACTTAAACATAATCCATAGCTGTGACAGAGATTGGCATTTATCAATACTGAAAATCTATCAGACGTTAGATGTAGGTTTTTTTGTCAGTCGAATTAACACATTTTCAATAACATGCACGACAAATCGCCAACCTCCGCGCAGAGATTTGACTGGGACCAGCATAGCTGGATCAAATCCCTGCCATCATACACAACCACGTGATGATAGCTGAGCCACGTGATACAATAATTGCATCTCATAGTGTCAACGGCAGAATGTGCCGGAGAAGTGTTTCCTTTGTGGAAACGAGAGTTTTATGTTTAACCGGAAAATAACACTCACATATATAATGATCTAAAATCCCTGCCGTTATAACCAACTTAGTCATTATACGGGCAAAAGCCCGAAGGGCGTTGACCGTTAATTTGTATCACTTTTCTGAAATACAAAGAGACATTACCTTATAGGCTATCAAGTCAAATAATTCCTGCCGTCACCTATTTTCGCGATGGAAATCATAGACCGCTGGAGCAACATAGACACTTCGACAAACGCTATATAACACGTAGATGCATTCCTCATGAAATAATACGTCATGGCAGTAATTATTAAGTAGCGAATCGTACTCAATGTTATTGTATTATATGTTTTTGACCGCCAAAATTCGATTTTTTTGTTTTTTTTCCTGTTTCCCGGCCTTAAGCCGTAAAGGGGAACAAGTCATATTCCAAAGACTGGATACAACAAAACGCGATAACTTTCGGCAACATAATTTTTGTTAATATAACCCGTCTAAAATGTATTGCATAAATCCATATTTCTTTCGAATTTATTTGCTTCGATATATTTGATTTCTGATAGTTATTATTATCCTCATAAATCAATAAACGCTTGTTTAAAAATAATGTCTTTTAAAATATTATAGTCGTCATCGGTATTCTCGCGGTATTTCAAATGCGCCACCCTACAGTACGTGCTGTTTACGTGTCAGAGTTCGTGACACAATTTGCATTCGCTCTCAGAAAGGAGTTTTACGTGTGATCATTAGCAATGATATGGTAAGTTGCGGTTGTAATCCTTCAGAAACAAGTTTATTTACAAAATGTATCGATATTGCGATTTAACTGTTTTGTATTTTAGCTTAGTTTCAACTTGTTTACACCTCGTCTGCTCTCACTTTGCCGAGGTTACATATCACTATATACAGATTAGGCCTAAAACCCCTAAATCTAACACTGTCGGATTTTCGTACCACAATATTCCAGATTGTTCAAAATGAAACAAAAAACTTTACAAAACGCCTGCATCATTTATCAAATTTTAAGATTTGTGTTCACTGTTGGTT
>VMBQ01005565.1:0-38964 GCA_007657795.1 Dreissena rostriformis | reverse complement strand
GTTTTAGATTTTTATTTTGTCAATAATTGTCTTGTAGCTATACACATAGAGTAGTTTTATAGTGTCTTGTTGATCTTTCTAATCTAGGGTTACTATGCATGTTTTTAAGTACGTAGCACTTATAGTATAAGTATAATAGAGTAGTTTTATAGTATAATTGAGTAGCTTTGATCGATTTCTTTTAAAACTGTGTTGCAAAATGTATTCGTATCTGCGATACGTCAAATGTTCTTATGTAAAGCGCCTTTGAACGTGCACTCTTGTATGAAAAGGGCGCTATATAAATCCGGTATAATAATAATATCTACTACGCCGTAGCCAACGATCCAGCTTTAAATTCCAGAGGCTGAAAAACACACAATTATGAGACATTAAATGTTAAAGCTTGGCAGATGTAAAAAACGCTTTTTTTCATCAAGCAAAACGTAAGATTTATTTTGGCTGAGTTACTTTATTAATGAAACAATTATCATGTTTTGTACACAATAATGTCCAAATATTTATTACGATACGTGGTTATCAAATAAGCTTTTGCCCGTAAATTACGTAGCACCTATTTACATATTAGCCGAGCAACGTGGTACAATGAGGGCGTCGTACAGTATCAACGGTTATTTTTAAATTTGTAAACAGTAATTTTTACTTTTTTTTAATTTAAGTTATTAATTTTTTTATTATGAACCTCAACTTATACTTTATTTTCAAAATATAAAAGAAAATGATACTCCTTTTTATAATATAATACTTAAACAGAAAAAATAACATCCTACCGAATCTGGTAGGATTTTCTTGTGATGGCAGAGGTTGTATGTGAGAGCATGGAACGACAAATCTGCGTGGAGATTGACAAATCGCATGTAACCGTTTCGACTGGAAACAGCCCCATGACAATACGGTCTAGACCGTTACGGCGCCATTTTCAAAGGTTATTTTGGTCGCATTTTGTTATTGACAGATTATGACATCTGATGGATTTGCAAGATTTTCTTCTGTTCATTTTATTATTTGAACATGACATTGGTAACTCGATAAATCAATAATAACAGTTAAGTAAATTAATAATAATTATTAGATGTAATCATGCCCTTAAAAGAACGGACACGTTACCCGTATTGTAATATGTTTTCGTGAGTAAAGCGTTCGTGCTTTTTTACTTTATTTTACTTCAACACACTTAGTGTCTAACATGTGCCAACATGTAAATACAACATTTATTTAATCTCAATTAAAACATTTAAATCAACTGTTGCGTTTACATACATTCCGGCATTATTTTGCCTAGTTTACATCTAAAGATAAATGCATCAACCAATCGGTGATGCAATTCAGCATAAATATCTTTATTTACTGAATGAATCTTTCCAATCTGACCAATTGAACTGACGAAATGGATTATATGGAACTGTCTTTTTTTACTTTTGATATATCGGCTGTATCATTGAAATGTTGTGGGTTTAAATCATATTATATGTGCTTGCCATAGTATGCTACATGTGCTTGCCATAGTATGCTACATGTGCTTGCCATAGTATGCTACATGTGCTTGCCATAGTATGCCATGTGTTTGTTGTACTGCGGGTTTATTTATTATTGATGTCTTTTTCATTCTCTATGATGTCAGTTGTCATTATCTTAATTCGGAACGCTCTGTTCTTGTCAAAGATCTAATGGTTACGTCATACAAAGAATGTGATCTTTGACAAGAACCGAGTGTTTCAAATGAAAACAACGCCAACTGGTGAAACATTAAGTAAAAATGGACTATCAGCGCAGGATTGTCATTTTTTTTAGAAATGTTTAATGCTTATCTTGAGAGCTGCAATATGTGATATGAATTCAAATATTATTTGTAGACTAATATTGTCAACCAACTACTAACTTTAGTAGTACTAGTGAAATATTGTTCTTAATTTTTTACATAATTTAGTGGTTAGTTTATTGATAGAACCGTCTGTTCATAGATATAAGTTGATGGCCATGAGTTAACTTGCGCTGGCAAGTCATGAGTGGTCAAAAGAATGTTGGTCGTAAAAGACTTGGTGGAATTGTCGTACAGCGAACTCATAGCCTGGTTCCTCCACAGAAACGCCCATGCCAGATAACCAACAGGCAAGTATTGATGGACATATTAAAGATGCGCTCTGGAAACACTGGGCTTAATACACTATGTTCAGTGTTGTCCCATATTTGCATGTGCAGTTTGCACAGGCTAATCAGGTATGACACTTTCGGCCTTGACTCAATTTTGGTTTTAAGGACAATTCATTAAAACAAAGATTTCTATAAAAGCGGAAAGTGTCATCCACGATTTGCCGGTGCGGACTTCACAGGCTAATATGAGAGAATACTTAAAGGGAGACTGTACAATTTTCATATGTGTCAAATTGTAATACATTTACAAAAATATGTTACAATAACACAAAATAGGCAAGAAAAAATATCCAATGAAGACGAATTTCATAAAATGCAGCAAAGACAAGTTAGCGCTGGTTAAAGCCGATGCCGACACTTTTACTCGTNGGACCCCTCCCAAACCGAAATTGTAAAAAAAAATCATAATTTCCAAAAAGGTTTTTTTTTTAGAAAGAAGTGTCTAATGTTTATTATATCTCAATTTTATTTCAATTACATTTAACAAAGTATATAACTATAATTTATATGATTTTGTTCTTCTAATTTAAATAAGAATAAAGAGTAATATTAAAGTAGTTTTTCCCAAGGCAGTGGACTTTTTGCGCGAAAAAATTCCCAATCCCGAAATTGTATTTTTCCCAAAATGGCCAGGAAAAGCCCTGTACCCTTGACCTCCCGATATCAAGGAGAGTGCTCTACTGAGTGTGCTTACTCGGTTGCTTACACAGCTAATCTCCAATCCCCCTTAAGTCTGGTACCGTTAGTGCGTATTACATGTTTTTTGTGATCTTCACGGTTGTGTTCCTTTGCCTTAAAATGATAGAAAACTTTCCTTGTATGTTCTGTGTTTGAAATTTGTCCCTACAATACTTCTGTTCTCTTGTTCACTTGCTTATGAAAAAGCAAGGCAATAATGTTTATTGATTTCCTCACCATGCAAAATTAAGTCTGTAGATAAAAAATCACGGCTTAATGCACATATTTAGATTGCCATTGTAGTCTGTTAAGCACAAAGGATCATCTGGATAACACTTACGCTTTTATTGTCTTTCATATTTTAGAAAGTTTATTGTGAACATCAATATACTGCAGGAGAAAGTGCCATCCTTAATCAGCTTTCGTAGACTGCTGTACCCATTTTTGGTGCCTATACCACGTAACTTTTTAAGATCTGTGTTGGGAGAATAAAGCGCGACCCAGATAACATTTTTAAGGATGTCTTTTTTAATATTTCACCATTTTTAATGGGATAAAGTGGAGAGCCCGCTCATTGGTGAGAGTTTTCTATAGGTATCATGATTTTTTTGAACAAATAAGCATTTTTTCAGTTGAGTGCAACCACGAGTTTGAACGTTTAGAAAAATGTCAGATCAGTGTGGAGACTTCGTATTACAAACGCCCGGTTGCTCTTTACTAAAAAAAAATACTTTCCTTGTATGTTTCCTTGTAAAAATCTGGGTCGCGCTTTATTCTCCCAACACAGATCTTAAAAAGTCACGTGGTATAGGTACCGTGTTATTGCACACATACTTTATCGCAGTGTTAATTGTTACTTCAACATGCCTAAAAGATACGAGCCTCGCTTTGAGAAAACCGGGCTTAATGCATGTGTGTGAAGTGTCGTCCTAGATTAGCCTCTGCAGTCCACACAGGCTAATCAGGGATGATACTTTCCACCTTAACTGCATTTTCGCAAAGAAGAGACTTCCTTTACACGAAAAATACCATAAAAACGAAAAGTATCATCCCTGATTAGCCTTTGTGGACAGGCTAATCTGGGATAACAATTTGCGAACATGAATAACTCCCTGTTTTCCAAGAGCGAGGCTCAAATATTACATGTATATCAACTTCATACTCTACTTCAAGGTCGGGGTAACCTGTCAACCGGACCTGTCTTTTAGCTCCTCATTCTGTGACCTTGAAAATGACCCCAACCTTGTATCAGCCCTGGACAAGATTGAGCAGAACTATAAGACCTCCATGCCAGCAAACCAGCCCCAGGGGACCACTTTGGTAACATCAGAAAAGAAACAGGGACATATTGCTGCTTCTAAAGCTTGTACAGGTGGTAAAATAGAACCCAAGCAAGCCCATGGCAATCCAAATAATGGCAACACCCAGGCATCTGTACTCACAAAATATGTGCAGAATGAATCCAAGGGCATTAAACAAACAACTGGACGGCTAAGAATACTTGGTGATAATGTTCAAATAAAAGACATTAAAGGAAAACAAATTGACAAGAATGTAGTGACCCAATTAAGTACTAAAGTTGAGATAAAGTCCAACACAAATTTAAAGCATACAAACCCTACAAAGCAATTGGAACAAAAGGACAAAAATGCCAGGATAGTAGCAACAACTCCAGTCACAAGAAATTCTTTATCCATTTCCAGAATTTCTGACCATCAGCCCACCTTCCATGATCTTTCTTTTGCCAGCCCTATCGATATATCTACACCTCAGATATTCAGAAAAAATCAAGGTACAACTGATGAAAATAAGGACAGCCCATCTGGTGTAAAAAATACAAAAACAAAAAGCTTTTTGGATTCTAAGAAGCCTCGAAATGAGAAATCAGTGGAGTCCGCCCCAATGTCAACTCCCCGAAGAAGTCAGCGAACCAGCAACAAGAACAACAGAAAGCAGATCTTAAATACTATAACATCTCCAGATACATCAGCAAGTGCTGACAGAGACAAGTCAGGAGATAAAAGTGACTTCTTTAAGTCTCTGTGTGTCGAAAATGAAAGCATTGATGAGTCAAAATTGGAAAAAAAGAAAACCGAAAAGTCTCCAAAATCAGGGAAAGTCGCACAAAGCTCAGACACAGGCAATCAAGAGCCCCAGTCCTTGGAAAGCCCTAGTGTTACAGAAGATGGGAGAAGTCTATTTCCAGCAGGAAGGTTGGGTGTGAACCAGGCTGCCACTTCCACCATCATGCCTGGTAATAGTGAAAAGTTCATAATCCTCTTGTACAAGTGGTGTTAGACTTGAGGCGTGTAAGCAATTGGGGAAATTTATTTCAATTTATCATGATTAAGTTATGATAATAGTGCTCAGCGAATAAGGCTTATGTTATGCAATCAAATAGAACATCGGACTACATACATTTGTCTGACTTAATATATGATTGGTCATTTTTATGTCCCCCAGTCTATACTCGGGGCTTTCCATCAGGAAATTGGGAAGAGGCCCTAGACTTTCAAATTGGGAATTTCATGCGCGATAACTGCTCATTTTGGGAAGAACGTGTTTTTAAAAGTTTTTGAAACAGGGTCTTTTTCATTGTGCAGAAGTATTAAAAGACACATTGAATTTTGGGGAAAAATGACCTTATTTTCGATTGGGATAGGGGCATAAATTAGGCCTCTGTCATATAAGGGTGAAAAGCCCTGATACCGGTCGACATATTGTTTTTGCCCTGTCTGTTGGTTTGTTGCTTTGTTGGTTTGCACAAACTTTAACATTTTGCAATAACTTTTGCAATATTAAAGATAGCAACTTGATATTTGGCATGCATGTGTATCTCATGGAGCTGCACATTTTGAGTGGTGAAAGGTCAAGGTCATCATTCAAGGTCAAATATATGGGTCAAAATCGCTCAAAAGGGGACATAGTGTTTCACAAACACATCACTTGTTTTTTAAATAAATCCAAAGATTTTGGTTTTCCCAGAGCGCATCTCATGTATAATTTCTCCCATGTCTGTGCAGATGTGGACCAGGACAGCCTGTCCCTGTCGTCCTGGGGCCTCCCTGAGGTGGTGTTGAAACAGTACGCAGCACGGGGAATCACACACATGTTCCCGTGGCAGGCCGAGTGTCTAATGCTTGGAAAGGTACTCAGTAAGTAACCACATGGAAGTGATGGACGTATGAGTCTCGTTCTTGGAAAACGGGGCTTAATGCATGTGCGCAAAGTGTTGTCCCAGAATATCCAGTGAAGTCCCATACTTTCCGCTTTTATTGTATTTTTGTTTTAAAGGAAGTGGTTTCTTATCGGAAATCCAGTTTCAGCGGAGTGTCATCCCTGATGAGCCTCTGGAGACTGCACAGGTTAATATTGGATGACACATAAGAGACATGCAATAAACCCTGTATTCCACTTTCATTGTAAAATATTACAGTTAGTTTATGTGGTATGCATCCTTCTGAGGAATACATGTACTACAAAACAACATACTTTTTATTTAAACAATCTTTGTCCAACATAAAATTTTGGAAAGGCAGATGGTTATAATTATGTTTGTTATTTTATTAACTACACTGTTACGACCTTCTATATAAGGGTAATGTAACATTGATTCAAGATCAGAGATCTTATTGAAAGACCATGTTGATGACAAAGCTATCCTTGTTCAAGGAAAATTGGGCTTAATGCATGAGCATAAAGTTTTATCCCAGATGAGCCTGTGCAGTCCACACAGGCTAATCAGAGACAACACTTTCCGCTTTTGGAATTTTTCTTTTAAAGGAAGTCTCTTCTAAACTAAAATTTGTGTAATCAGAAAATGTTAGCCCTCATAAGCCTGTGCGGACTGCTCATTCATTACGCCCAGTTTTTCCAGTGTTTATTCTGTATGGTACGTTGTAGAGGGGGGTAACCTTGTGTACTCTGCCCCAACAAGCGCTGGCAAGACGATGGTGGCAGAGTTGCTGGTGCTCAAGAGAGTCCTAGAGACACGAAGGAAGGCCATCATCATACTGCCCTTTGTGTCCGTCACCAGGGAGAAAATGTTCTACCTTCAGGTGAGCGATGCACTGGAACCTTTGTAATTTGTAATTGTTGGATCATGATTTTTGTTAAGTTATACTATTTATTTCAGCTTGACTACATGGAAATTCTAAGACTTACTGTGAAACCATTTATTTTCGTCAGCATGAAATTTTGTAGTTTAAAAGAAATGACTATTTTGTTGACACATAAATTCACCATTTTTGGATTATTATTTTTATGCCCCCGGTAGGATGGCATATAGCAGTTGAACTGTCTGTCTGTCCGTCTGTCTGTGTGTCCGTCCGAAAAATTTAACGTTGGTCATAACTTTTGCAATATTGAAGATAGCAACTTGATATTTGGTATGCATGTGTATCTCATGAAGCTGCACATTTTGAGTGCTCTAAGGTCAAGGTCATCCTTCAAGGTCAAAGGTCAAAAAATAAAATCCAAGGGAAGTAATAAGCTTTAAAGGGAGATAGTTTTCTATACCTGCCAAATGATTAATAGCAATTGTATTTCAAAGGGGCGCAGTAGGGGGCATTGTGTTTCTGACGAACACATCTCTTGTTTTCAAATTAAGATATGCATCAGACATTTTCCGATATATGTTTATAATACTTTTCCTTAATAAATCGCAGTTGGAAGAGGGTATAATTTGTATACATGTTCCACTATTACTTTATGGGTATTAAAATGATCTGTTTTTAGCATATTTAATACATGCTCCACTACAACACATACTTTAACGCCATGGGTATTAAAAGGATCTGTTGTAAACATATTTAATACATGTTCCACTTCTACTGTATGGGTATTGATATCAGGAGAGAAGATTCTTGATGTAATACACTTCTTTTATATCAAAACACCAACTGTAAACATAAAATGGTTCAACTTGGATAGCCACCTTGGAACGGCAGTGCAAAGCATTGGATTTAAACCAGCTAGCCAAACCTCACACAAAGTAAAAGCTCACCAGTGAGTGCACTTTTAAATAAAAAACATCATGTTTTCTCAAAGTCTATGAACATTATTAATATAGAGCATTAATTTTAATCAATGGCATGAAGCTTTCTCATTTGTCAATATTAAAAGGTTGAAACATAGTTTGAGATGTAGAATTTTTGGAGTTGAAGGGCAAGGTTACTGTTTGCCAACAAGGTAATGCTCTTTCGCTTATCTCCCACAGGAGTTGTTCCAAGATGCAGGTGTGCGGGTGGGTGGTTTTATGGGCCACTACTCCCCGCCCGGTGGTTTCAGCGGGACTGACGTGGCAGTCTGCACCATAGAGAAGGGCAACAGCCTCATCAACAGGCTCCTACAGGACAACAAACTGGACAACCTCGGTACTTATTGAGACCTTGTTGTAAAAAGTGTATTTTCTATATGAGCCTGGCTCTGGGAAAACAGGGCTTCATGCATGTGTGTTAAGTGTAGTCCCAGATAAATAAGGCTAATCAGGGGCAACACTTTCCCCATTTACAGTGGGCGTGGCAATATTTGTTAATTGAACACAGCATCTTGTTATCCCCCGCCATAGGCGGAGGGATATTGTTTTGGCGTTGTCCGTCCGTCCTTCCGTCCGTCCGGCACTTCTGTGTCCGTAGCCATATCTTGGAAGTGCTTTGGTGGATTTCATTGAAACTTGGTATGAATATATATATGGATAAGAGGATGATGCACGCCAAACGGCATTGTACACCATCTGTTAATAACGGAGTTATGGCCCTTTGTAAATTGAAAAAATGCTTTTTACTATAGGCACTTTTGTGTCCGGAGCCATATCTTGGAAGTGCTTTGGCGGATTTCATTGAAACTTGGTATGGGTATATATACATGCATAAGAGGATGATGCACGCCAAATGGCATTGAACACCATGTGTTAATAACAGAGTTAAAGCCCTTTGTATCTTGAAAAAATGCTTTTTTCTATAGGCACTTTTGTGTCCGGAGCCACATCTTGGAAGTGCTTTGGCGGATTTAATTGAAACTTGGTATGGGTATATATATGCATTAAAGGATGATGCACGCCAAATGGCATTGTACACCATGTGTTAATAACGGAGTTATAGCCCCTTGCAATTTGAAAAAATGCTTTTTACTATAGGCAATTTTGTGTCCGGAGCCATATCTTGGAAGTGCCTTGGCGGATTTCATTGAAACTTGGTATGAGTATATATATGGATAAGAGGATGATGCACGCCAAATGGCATTGTAAACCATCTGTTAATAACAGAGTTTTGGCCCTTTGTATTTTGAAAAAAATCTTTTTACTATAAGCTTTCAGCTGTCCGTAGTCATATTTTGGAAGTGCTTTGGCGGATTTCATTGAAACTTGGTATGAGTTTATATATGCATAAGAGGATGATGCACGCCACATGGCATTGTACACTTTCTGTTAATAACATAGTTATGGCCCTTTGTTTCTTGACAAAATGCTTTTTACTATAAGCTTACAGCTGTCTGGAGCCATATCTTGCGAGTGCTTTGGCGGATTTCATTGAAACTTGGTATGAGTATACTTGGTGTGAGTGTATATATAGATAAGCGAAAACCCATCACAGGTACAAATTAGTTATTAAAAAAAATGACAAAAGGCACAACCGTTCACTTATACCTTTTCTTTAAGTTCTACACCCATCCATAAACGAAATTTATTTGGCGGTGGATATCAATTCAACGAATTTGCTTGTTTCTTGATATTTTGTCAATAAGCATACATGTAGTTTGTTAACAACTGTACAGTTTAAAACATATCCATATTTGCCAACCTCATATACAGGTATCATAGTTGTCGATGAGCTACATCTGATTGGTGACCGTAGTCGTGGTTACCTGCTGGAGCTTCTCCTCACCAAGGTCACCTACATGTGTAGTCGAAGGCAACAGGGACCAGAGGGGTAGGTCAGACTGATATCACATGGCAGTTAAACCCTTTACCGCTCAGATATCTTTTTTGACCTGTTTGTAGCCCCTTAGCTAATCCAATTAACTTTAAGACCTTTATTAATAGATTCAAGTTTGAAAGGCTTCATTTCTGACCCTTACATACTGATGAGCATCAAACAGCATAAAACCTGAACAGACTGCAAGTTACTCGCAGGCTGTTCTTGTTTTATGCTGTTTGCATATAGCTTTTTCATTTAGCTTCTGAGTGGGAAAGGGTGAATTAGAACACTTAAAATTTTGTATTATAAAACTTAATAAAGAAGGTTTAGTATCTTGTTACCTTGGCAAGTTGTTCAACGATTTCACACGTCTGTTAATAAGTATACTTTTATAATTTCATTAACCAAAACTGCTGGATTAAAGATTTCAAGATATTCAGGAACACATCTTAAATATTGTAATTGTGTTGTTTACTTGGAGAAGAAAAATAGTAGGGTGAGCTAGCTGCTTAGTAGAGAGCTGGACTACAATTCCGAGGATTGTGGGTTCAATACCCTGCCTGGCAACACTACTTGTGTGTATCGATCATCAAATCCTTAAATGTATCCATTCAGACTGCACAGTCTTATCTTTGACAACACCTCTGCATATACATCAAGTCCTGTTTTCTCACTGCTGCACACATGTTTCAGTACGGTTACATCCCCATCAATCCAGATAGTGGGCATGAGTGCCACGCTACCCAACCTTGACCTTCTGTCGCGCTGGCTACACGCTGACCTCTACCGCACAGACTTTCGTCCAGTTCCCCTCACCGAGTGCGTCAAGATCGGGAACCAAGTGTTTGACTCCGAGATGAAACCGCTCCGGGAAATGGACCTGAAGTACGCTGTCAAGGTGAATGCATGCTACCTTAGTTAAGTTTTAACCTATTTATTTTAGCTCGATTGCATCAAAAGCTGAAGGCTTTTTAAACGCTGTTGCGTGCGTTTTATGATTTGAACCAGTACTTGGTGTCTTTGGGAGAAATCTAAAGAATGCTCCCACTGTGGGGATCAAACCTGTGACCTTCCTGTGGCTAGGCAGACACCATAACCGCTACGCCACAGTGAAATGATGTTTCTTTGTATGCTCATTACAGTTATTTTGTCATCTGAAAATTGTTCGTATAAGGGTCTTGTGGCAGTCCTTCATATTTTGAAAAAGAATGGCAGTGTTGTTTTTTTCACCTTTGGAGGAAAGGTGGCATGGGAATAAATTGGTTTTGATCAGAATGACTACATGTTTTTTTTGTGTGCTTTTTTAGAAAATATTTAGACTTAGTTTCATGAAAATGCTATGATTATTCACAAAAATACCTCTAACTAAATAAGTTGTTGTCAATATTTAGTAATCTTTTTTACAATAAAGCTTACATTGAAGTTGATATTTTTGTGTTGTTATATGGAGAATAATATGCACCCTTAAATCAGAATAATAGGTCCAAATTTTGCCACAAAATTGGCTATTAAAATCACTGAATGTGAGATATTTATGGTGCAATCATTATGACATGGTTGTGTCGGTGTATAAGGGGGCTTTGTTTGAAGGCCTGTAAGGTATGTGGTTTGTATTTGGACACAATTAATTTTCGCTTAGAAGAAACTTCTTTTAAATAAAAAATACCATAAAAGAGGAAAGTGTTGTCCCTGATTAGCCTGTATAGACCACAAAGGCTAATCTGGGACAACACTTTACGCACATCCATTAAGCCCAACCTTACCGTAAGGAGATTCACATGGTACTAAAAATGTCATAGTTCACCTCTATAACATCTGTCAATCCACAGGGAGACGAGGATCATGTTGTTCCGCTTTGCATAGAGACAATGAGGGGAGGTCACTCCATCCTGATCTTCTGTCCCACCAAGAACTGGTGCGAGAGCCTCGCGGAGCAGGTTGCCAGGGAGCTCTACCGGTTGCTAAGGGACCCGTCACTAGCAGTGCACAAACAACCTGAGGGTGGGGCCAGTGATGTGCTGGTGCTGCCCCTGGACCCGAGGACCCTGCTGGACACCCTGGAGCAACTCAGGAGGACCCCTGTAGGCCTTGACTCAGTCCTAGCCCGCACTGTACAGTACGGTGTAGCCTACCACCATGCAGGTATGGGCTTACATTGCAGGTTACATTATACTGATAGCCAAGTAGGCTCTTGTATGCACTTTAAATTCGGTGTAGCCTTCCACCATGAAGGTATGAAGACTCTATTATGGTTTATTTCACAGTGTCAAAACCACAGGGGCCTTCTGTTAGATTAAACTAACTTTAATATCAGGTATAAGTGGTAAAAATATGTGAATATTAAAGCCGGCCCAGTTGATATTTCTCATAACAATTTGGTTTTCTCAACATACCAGAATTGATCAGTATTCGTCAGATACATTCTAAAGCTTAACTCTTCCATACTGTTTTTCGAAAAAATTGTGCCAAAAAATGCCCAAAGCATCAAAAATACAAAACCTAATCATGTACTTAACGGAATCCTCAAGACTATTATTAACCAGTGACATATGCATGCTTTGGGTCACGTGAGCGCCAATTTCACTTGATTTATACTTTTGCGCTTTTCAAAACAAAGAAGAACTACTAAATAACACAAGCAATTTACAAACGTTTACGAGCTTATTGTGATAATGTTGGAGGCCTACATGTACCTAGACGCGGTTTCTACATTGCAAATGGCATTGTAAACAATGATGCAATGGTCACCTGGTTTTATATGTGATCGGCACGTGTTTAAATTTAGATCATTTCTGTCCATGGACAGAAATTGAAAAGCCCTATCTTTGTACTTCGTTTGGGCATGTCTTTACCGATTTTGACCAAATTGTTTGCACATCTGACATAAATACCATCACATTTTGACTCATAATTTAATACTTTTTTGCGACACATAACAAAAATGGGAAAATATACCATCATCAACCTAGCCGGCTTTAAGGCTTATTTATCATAACGAAATAATTGATGAAGGAAAAGTTTCCTTACACCGCTTTTTATTAACACTTTGCTCGCTTAGTTAGTGCTGTTTTGTATAAAATAATAATGTTAACTGGTTAACATGTGATATCCAAATAAAATGAAAAAAACAAATACTTAAGCCAATTGTGCAAATGATAAGCATAATCTTTCCTGCTATGTGTAAAGTTTCGGACCTTTTTACAAGCCTGTTGTTTGTAGTCAAAGAGTAAGATCTATACTTGAGCCTTGCTCTGAGAAAACGCGGCTTTATGCATGTGCCTAAAGTGTCGTCCCAGATTAGTCTGTGCAGTTTTCACAGGCTAATCAGGAACAACTTTTTCCGCCTTAACAGGATTTTTACTTAAAAGAGACTTCCTTCAAACAAATAAAAATAAAATCGGAAAGTGTGACACACTGTCATCCCTGATTAGCCTGTGCAGACTGGGATGATACTTTACACACATGCATTAAGCCCTGTTTACCCAGAGGGCAACTCACTTAGATTTGCATTCAGCTGCATCTCTCTCCTACTTCAAGGCCTAACATTTGACGAGCGAGACATCATAGAGGGAGCGTTCCGTCAGGGCATACTGAAGGTGCTGGTTGCTACCTCCACCCTGTCGTCAGGGGTCAACCTGCCAGCCCGCAGGGTTCTCATACGGACCCCCGTCTTTCACGGTGGTCAAATGATCGACTTCCTAACGTACAAGCAGATGATTGGACGAGCGGGCAGAAAAGGGGTTGACACAGCAGGTTAGGGCCAAATATAGACACACTTCTTTTAAGTCAATAAATTATAAAATTAAATTAAAGTCATTGGTTGTTTGTTTTATTTAAAGTCTATTTTGTTTTGAATGTTTAAATACCATTAAAAGATTTTTGAAATGAAATTTCAATGTTTTAACTTAAATAATTATGCCTCAATGTTGATGAGTGTTCTTACAAGCTTGACATTGGTCATTGCTAATTTGTTTATTGTAGGGATGGCAACAAATATGCTATTCTGTTTATTTGGAATTGTTTTTAGTTATCTAAAACCATAAATGAATTACATTACATTGACTGGTGTTGACTTAATTACACATAGCAAAATCATAATAAAAAACTTGTGATTCTACCATGCTGGGGTGAGCAAAAACTGATTAACTTTCTTCAGAAATCAATATAAGATTCACTCTTATATTGACCCCTTGAAGCCTTGTTCCGGGAAAACTGGGCTTAAAGCATATACATTAAGTGTCGTCCCAGATTAGTCTGTGAAGTTGGCACAGGCTTATCAAGGATGACACTTTCCGCTTTTATGGAATTTTTCGTTAAAAGGAGGTCTCTTATAAACAATAATCCACTTAATGTGGAAAGTGCTGTCCCTTATTAGCCTGTGCGGACTGAACAGGCTAATCTGCGACAACACTTTACGCATATGCATTAAGCCCAGTTTCCCAGAATAAGGCTTCCTTGTTTCATGAGATGAAACACAGCTCTGTTATTTGTGATTTTTCAGGGGAGAGCATCCTGCTATGTAAGCCTGCAGACAGACCCAAGGCAGAGGCCCTGGTGAAAGGGGCCCTACCACCTGTACACAGCACGCTGGTCAGGAATGAAGGTACTGGGCTGGATGCTCATATTCAAATGTATACATGGCTTATCCCTTTGCTACTCAGATACGCACCTTGAAGCATGTATAGTCCCTTAGAAAATCAATTGAAATTAAATACCTTTCTTACTTTGTTCAGGTGTTAAAGGCTTCATTTCCAACCCTTAGATACTGTTGAGCAGCAAACAGCATGAAACCTAAACAGGCTGCGAGTGACTTGCAGGCTGTTCTGGTTTTATGCTGGTTGCATATAGCCATTAACACTTTGCGTCTGAAGGGCTAAAGGTTAAGGAGTGGTGTCATGGAAAATTTTTAGCTTGAACCTAAAGCCATTGGCACTTTAAATGCATGCTCTAAGTGATCTCTGAAAAGGTAAAAGGTCGGGTTTATAGTCTCCTATGATTACTAGTGCATAGTCTGCCGACTTTCACATTAAGGTTCACATTCACTGTGATAGATTATTATCTATTGAGCCTTGCTCTGGGAAAACCGGGCTTAATGCATGTGCATAAAGTGTCATCCCATATTAGACTGTGCAGTCCGCACAGGCCAATCAGGGACGACTTTTTCAGCTTTTATGGAATTTTTTTGTTAAAAGGGAAAGTGTCGTCCACAGGTTAATCTGGGACAACTCTAGCCTTATACATTAAGCCCCCTTTTCCCAGAACGAGACTTAATCTATTTCCCCATATTGTACCTGTATTTCCCGTGTAGGAGAGTCACTGAGTGGCAGCATGAAGCGAGCCATTCTGGAGGTGGTGGTGAGTGGGGTGGCAGGCTGCCCTCGGGACGTGGAGACCTACGCCTCCTGTACGCTTCTAGCCTCCTCAATGATGGGGGATGGGCAGGGCCCTGGGGATGAGCAGGGCCCTGGGGAGGGGCAGGGGCCCGGTGGGACAGCAAACATGATCCAGGAGAGCATACAGTTCCTGCTGGACAATGAGTTTGTCTCCATGCAGGAGATAGCCGACAAAAATGGTCAGTGATGAGATGGTCCGATGCGGATATTTATGTTTACCTTTGTTGCTTATATACGCATTTTGCCACGTTTGTTATCCCTAAAAATCAAATTAAATTGTAGAACTTTTTGACAAGAGACTAGTTTTACAGGCCCATTTCCAATGCTATGAAACTTCTGAGCAGCATAAAGCCATTTTTACTTTGCTTCTGAGTGGGGAAAGGTTAACCTATTGTATGGTTATTGATACAGTTCATTAAGTAAAGACTCAATGCAGGAGCAAGCTGACAAGCATGATCAGTTGAGACTGTGGCATAGCATTCTGATTGTATTCAGATGTGTGTTGTGTGTGTTAACCTTTATTGTTAAAGTCTTTATCAACAGTGATTTATTTTATTTCTTTACAAATAAATTTATGAGAAGAGGATGCACAAAATTTGTAAAATAAAGCAAAAATTGCAGGAAATGTTTTCATATTATTGTACAACCATTTAGAAAACCCTCAAAAGTTATGATGCAGTTTGAAGAAATTTATTTTATTTAAACATTTTATTGTGAGCGACATTCTGGAAAAATTGGGCTTAATGAATGTGTTAAGTGTCTTCCAGATTAGCCAGTGCAGTCTGCACAGGCTAATCAGGAACAGCACTTACAGCCAAGACTGGATTTTTTGACAGAAGAGTCTTCTCATAAACGAAAAATTCTATAAAAGTGAAAAGTTTTGTCCCGGATTAGCCTGTGCAGAGTGCACAGGCTTTTATCACATGCTACACCTTGTTTCCCTTGTAATATAACCATTACATATATTTTTATCTTACACACGTGTAATACAATTTTTTTTTGCGTTTTCATTGGCTATAGAATCAATAACTAACCAATCGCATGGCTTTATTTTGGTGAAATGACATCGTCAACATGAAATGACGTCATGATTGTAAACAACTTTTAGATCTATCATAATTTATTTGGTCAATTTAGATGTATTTTATTTACTATTTTAGTAAAAATCTGACACTTTTTGTCATATCATACCATATTTTATTAAACTTGTCCAGGAAATTTGTTAATAAGCGCGCCAAAGGCTGGCTTACGAACACAATTCCTGAACTCCTTTAATACAATATGGTATGATATGACAACTCATGTCAGATCCTATATATCTGGGATGACACTTTGCTTACATGCATTTAGCCCAGTTTTCCCAGAGTGCTGCTCAAATATATGATACACCCACTCCAGGAGAGGTGACCCAAAGGTTTGTGCCGACCCAGCTCGGTTGTGCTGTTCTCTCCTCCTCTATATCTCCTGACGAGGGCCTCGTGGTGTTCTCAGAGCTCCAGAGGGCCAGGCAGTGCTTCGTGCTAGAGAATGAGCTACATATCATCTACCAGGTACGTACAATCCTTATAATTGTTTATATTTTTATGTTAAAGCTATTGATTGTTAAATTATCAAAAGTGCTATAACATGCATATATATAACATGTAAACTCTGTACGGTATGGGGTGTGATGCTCTCGACCCTCACATACCTATTGATGAGGAAAATAAAATATGTTGAACTGACAAAAAATCCTGATAATCCTGCTGTTCGTGTGAGGATGCAAAACTTGCGATTTTATTGCATAATTTTAAAAAAGAATTGGTGTAGTTAAAAAAGTTTGTTCACACACAAAATTTGTAGGACAGACTTCAGAAACTTGGGGAACGAATATCAAGTTTGCAGAGTATGAATCAAACTTCCGATTTATACCTGCTTTCTCATTGGTTTAATCAATAATGATGATTCAATCTTAGCCTCTTGATTACATAATGCATTTAAGATATTTCTTAGTATTGAAGAGTATTTGCATTGTTTTCCTAGATGTCTGTGGCAGGAAATTGTTAGGATTGCGAATTTACGGTTATCAAGGATATATCCTTGCAAAAGAACAAATTTTTAAAACGCCATTGGTTAATGATAAAAAATGTGTTGGTTGCATGCCATGACAGTCATATTTATACTATTTAATATTGGTGAAAATTTTGGATGTTCATTGACAGAAAATAAAAAAGGGACCAAATTTGATGAAAAAAAACTGAAAAAGAATTTACGAAATGTTAAGTTTAATTTTAAGCTAAAACAGTACAGTTTGTGTATGATTGTTAAATATGATAGAGTTGTATACTTTTTATAATTCATTTTATAAAAGAAAAGAGTAAAAAATAATAATAATTGAAAAACATGAATTTTATGTTTATTAGTTTTATTAGTTTGTTTCTTAAAAATATTGATAATGTCCCTAAATTTGTGGGAGCTGTGAGACATTTGTAAGACTTTTATAATACCTCACCAGATCACTGAAACCTAAACCAGGTACTTCCACTACTGATAATCTGACATTTCTTTTTCCTCCAGCAGTGAGTGAGCATTTAATCGAAAACAAAATTGTTTATGTCTAACGAATGATTTGACAGTATTAAAAAATGTCACCAGCAATTCTTTCATGACTCGTGTTGGCCTCCAGGTGACCCCAATCTACGCCCAGATAGACACCATAGACTGGCTGCAGTACTTCAGTATCTGGGAGGGCCTGTCAATGGGCATGAAACGGGTCGCCGAGCTGGTCGGGGTCACTGAAGCCTTCCTTGCCAAGGCGATCCGGGGCCGAATCCCTAACAAGACTTACGAGCAGTTGAAGACCCTCGCAATACACAAGCGTTTCTACACGTGTCTGGTGCTACATGACCTGGTACAGGAGATGCCCCTGGGAGCTGTGTGTGTCAAGTATGGCTGTAACAAGGGGCAGCTACAGGGTCTGCAGCAGTCTGCTGCTACGTTTGCAGGTGAATTGGCTGAAATAGTGTTAGATTTATTTGTTATGGTAATTGTTATATACATTTGTGAAAAATATCAGCCTGTCTCTGGGAAAACGGGGTTAAATGCTTGTGCCTAAAGTGTCGTCACATATTAACCTGTGCAGTCTGCTGTTTTGTTTTTGTTTGAAGGAAGTCTTTAAGTAGCGAAAATCAAGTTTAGGCGAAAAGTGTTGTCCCTGACAAGCTTGTGCAGACTGCGCTGGCTAATCTGGGACAACTCTTTTCGCACTTGGCTGTAACAAGGGGCAGCTGCAGAGTCTGCAGCAGTCTGCCGCTACGTTTGCAGGTGAATAGGCTCAACTAGTATTAGATATATTTGAAATTTTTAATTTTAAGCTGGGCTCTGTGAAAACTGGGCTTAATACATGTGCATGAACAGAGACTTCCTTTAAACGAAAAATGCAATAAAAATACAATTGTTGGTAAACAAAAACAAAATCTGTAACAAGCCCATGTGCCCTTAAACTTTGACCTTTTTGACCTCAAAATCAATAAATGTCTTCCTCCAAAATAACCATCATACCATTTTGCACGGTTGTAGGTCGAGTGTTCTCTAGATATAACATGGCAAACAAATGGTTTACAGATGAACCTACCAACCGACAGACAGATGCCCAAATAAAAACGTCTATACCTATAATCCGTATCATTCCTTTCCACCCATATTCATGTTCCCAGGCATGGTGACAGTGTTCTGTGCACGACTGGGCTGGTCCAACCTGGAACTCATCCTCTCCCAAAATTCTAAAATAACGAATAAATGTATATGCCTGAGAATTGCTCTAGGACAACCAGGTCTATTGCATTTGTGTAAAGTGTTGTCCAAGATAAGCCTGTGTAATTTTCAAAGGCTAATCAGAGACGACACTTTACGCATTCATGGATTTTTTATGACATAAGGAAGTCTCTTCTTAAAAAATCCAGTTTAAGTGGGAAGTGTCATCCCTGATAACCCTGTGTGGACTGCACAGGCTAATGTGGGTAGACACTTTATTCACATGAATTTATGTTCCCAGGCATGGTGACAGTGTTCTGTGCAAGACTGGGCTGGTCCAACCTGGAACTCATCCTCTCCCAGTTCCAGAGCCGTCTCACATTCGGCGTGCAGCGTGAACTCTGCGACCTCGTGCGCATGTCTTCGCTCAACGGTCAGCGGGCGCGTGTCCTCTACAACGGGGGGTACCAGACTGTGGCCGCTCTGGCCGGTGCTCTGCTGGAGGATATAGAGGCCATACTGGGAAACTCTGCACCTTTTGAGAGGTGTGGCACTGAGTTGTTGTTGTTTCAGTTTTGTCAGCTTTGATATGAGCCTCGCTGTGGGAAAACCAGGCTTAATGCATGTGCGTAAAGTGTCCTCCCAGATTAGCTAATCAGGGAAAAAAAATTCCATCTAGATTTGAATTTCGCTAAGAAGAGACCTCTTTTAAACTAAAAATCTATTAAAGAGGAAAGTGTCGTCCCTGATTAGCCTGTGTGGAATGCGCAGGCTAATCTGGGATGACACTTCACTAACATACATTAAGCCCCGTTTTCCCTTATATGCTATAAGAGTTAGTTGGACAGCTGGTTGAAGGTGTTGAGGGGAGCAAAGGGAAGTGCAGTGTGAAGTGAACCATTTTTTGTTCTTTAATTTTTTCTGTGGTTTTTTACCAAACTATTCTGTTTGAATGTGGGAAAGGGTAATCAACCGGTTGTTGCCATATTGGCATTTGCATCCAAGCTTGTTTGTTTAAAAAGAGGAAAATGGCTTCACTGCTTTGAATAAGTATTGTTCTGGGAAAACATGGCTTAATGTATGTGCTTAACGTGTTGTCCCGTTGTCAACAATTTTTTTGTTTTTAATAAGTCAAACAAAAATCCAGTTAAGAAGTAAAGTGCCGTACCTGAAACGGCTGCACTGCTTTGAATGATCTCAGACCACTTTATGAAAGATGAATAACCGCATAGTTATAAAATCACTTTATTTGTCCCCCCGTGCAGCAAGAAGAAGCAGGGTACAGAGACAGACTGGGAGGCAGAGGAGAGACGGAAGGCACACTGCATCTTCCTCACTGGACGGAAAGGTGAGCTGGGTAGGACGTAAAGGTGAGCTGGGTAGGACGTAAAGGTTAGCTGGGTAGGACGTAAAGGTGAGCTGGATAGGATGTAAAGGTGAGTTAGATAGGACATAAAGCAGGGTACCAAAACAGACTGGGAGGCAGGGGAGAGACGCAAGGCACACTACATCTTCCGCACGGGACGGAAAGGTGAGCTGTTCATAAAACTACAAAACTTCTCAATCTCAAACTTAGTGACTGAGTCTCAACTGGAAATGTTGACCAATAACAATGTTTTTAACAATATGCAGTTTTTTTTTGGTCTGATTTTATAGCTGAAAAACGGCTATATTCCCAATGGCAAAAAGTATACTTTTTTCCAAAAATTTAATTAAAAATTCCCAATTAAAAAAAAACAAAAAAATTGTTTTGTTAGAAAGAAGTGTCTAATTATTATTTTTACTCAATTTTATTTCAATTACATCCAACAAATTATATAATAATGATTTTGTTTTTTAATTTGAATGATTATAAAGAGTTATATCAAATATTGTTTCCCCAAATCAGTGGACTTCAAAATTTGCTAATGAATTTATTTTCCCAATTTCTTGAAAATGCCGATAAAATTCTCAATTCCAAAGCCATGGGCTATCTTCCCAAAAAGAAGAAAAAATACCCTGATGTGCTTTAATGTTGTTGAGTTTAATTTTTATTTTATATCATTAGCTTATGAAATGTTTGACCCATGGGAAATCTGACTGTTGTCACGGTGACAAATCTTGTACCCTCGTATTGATCAAGGTTTTGAACAATTTTTGACAGGAAAGAACATTATGTATCTTTATAATGAAGATAATAAATGTGACTTCCAATGCTATTTGTCCAAAAGTTTGTATTCTTGAAGAATAAGCACTCATTCATCATGTACCCCAATTGCACACTTAACCCATTCTCACTCAGAAGCAAAGTGAAAATGGCTATATGCAACCAGCATAAAACCAGAACAGCCTGCGAGTAAATCATGGGCTGTTCAGGTTTTATGCTGTTTGCTGCTCATCAGTATCTTCGGTTGGAAATGAAGCCTTTAAAAATTAAATGTTTACAGAAAGGTCTTTAATAAGATTTTCTTAAGGACTACTAACATGTCAAAATGTGTATCTGTATGGTAAAGGGTTCAAAGTGTGATTGACCGTATTCTACAGGTGTTACATGTCATGAGGCTGCAACAATCATAATCAACGAGGCCAAGCAGATGATACAAGAGGAACTGGGAGGGGTGGGAGTGACCTGGGGCCAGCCCCTAGTGACCTCCCCTACAGTGAAGACACCTGTACTGATGAGTCCTCTAGCAGGTGAGTGTATAGTAGGTGTATATACAAGAGGAACTGGGAGGGTTGGGTGTCAGCTGGGGTCAGCCCTTAGGGATCTCTCCTACAGTGAAGACACCTGTATTGATGAGTCCTCTAGCAGGTGAGTGTATAGGTTGTTGAAAATGGTTGTGAAAGACTGCACATAGCATCACCAGGAAATGAGCACTTTATGGATACATGCAGCTAGTTTGTGATATTAAATTTAAGGCCATACGTTTTAAATATATTTCTTCATTATCGCATTTCAAAGTTCTTCTGATTACCGTAGTAACTATGTAATTGTAAACTTTGTACATGTCAGGAGCCATATAATTGTAAACTTTATCCCTTTCTTGTTAATGTTTTCAGGTAACAGCAAGCGGCCAGGGCATAAACCTAAAGCTTCATCATCTGGGAAGACAAAAGTTTCTGAAAGCTCTAACAACGCCAACAGTTTAATGACCAACGTTGTGTCAGCTCCAGTTTTAAAAATAAACTCAGATATGAATGTCTGTTCTAGTTCTCGTGTCCTCACTGGAGAAACTGCTTGTACGAGTGGTAAAACAAGTGGTAAAACTGACCACGATCAAAATGCCACAAGCAAGACATCTAGTCAAAAGGATCATAATGAATATTCAAAAACTTTCATTAATGGTACAGAAAGATATGTTACTAATATAAAAGAAGCGGTAACAACTAATGCAATCAAGCAAAATGCTGAAATTACTGGAAATACAAAGACTATATCTGTTGATGTTCTCGTAACGATTGAAAATAATTCCAACTTAAAAACGATCAATACATCTTGTCATATGAATGGTAATAATGTCAATGATGAAAATGAAAATCTTCGTGGCAAAATTGCAAGGTCACAAACAGATGATGCAAAGAATAGTGATTGTGTTGTTGCTAAGCAGTGCCATAGTGACATTGTGTCTGGGAATATGGATACTGATACTAACACTGACGAAGACTTTAGCTTCAGTACAGCTCTTGATAACTTGACAAGTAATCACAATGAAAGACAGATAAATAATGATGTAAACTGCCATCTAGTCAGTGAAAATGAACAAAACAATAGAGAATATGTTAATAGTAAAAAAGTGATTTCTGATGATAATGATCAAATAAAGGTAGATAGTGGGTTGGAAATACCAGTCCCAAATCATACTGTTGATATAGTTGTTACAAACAATAATACAAATAAATCAGGAAGCATCCATTCCAATCTTGCAAATGATGATATTGACCATGAATTCACTGATAGTTTCGCGATTACTACGCAAATGTTAAATTCCTGTGAAAATGTGCGTATACAGACCTCTAACAAAACTGGGCCTTCAGTAAGCAAAAGTGAGAATGACAAAAGAATGACTGAAGGCCAACTTTCAGAGGCCCTGTTCTCTGAAGGAATCCCTGAAGACAGTTTTAATGCTGTGGACATTGACAATATTGACAACAACAATAAGGTCTTTGATCAGTCAAGCAATACGAATACTGGCCAGACAAATAATGTGGAAACTGACAATAGTTTACTTGAGGTTTCCAGTACTGACCTTGACATGAACATATCCCACAATTCCACAGAAGACATGTTCAATGACTCAGCAGGTTTGATTGCTGCCAGTAATTATGAGCGGGTGGGGGAAGACAACAATGAGACGAGCTTGGATAATGAGGAGATGGTGACATCCTTTGATGATCTTCATATACCTTACCAAAGTGGGCAAGAGAGATGTTTTGAACAAGCTGACAAAGAAATTGTTGGTGGGAAAAATAAAACAGTTATACGTGCACCTTTACAAGAGGTTAAAAGTGACAAATCTAAATCTTCGGACAGGAGACTTATGTGTGCACCTTTACAAGAGGCTAAAAGTGATAAATCAAAACCTTCTGACAGGAGAAATAACCTTTTAGGTCACACTGCTGGTGGTGTGCTAGGTCAGTTCTCGAGTCAGAGGCCAATGGGGCCTGTACAAGGGCAAGAAGTCCTGCATGAAGACCTGGTTATGGCACTGGCAATGGGGGAGTCATTCTCCTCAACATTTGACATCACCGCCCATGACACACAGACTGGGGCAAATGTTGAAGCAGTTGTAAAAGAACAGCAGGTGTGTTTTACTTGTGTATGTATTATTTATAATGTTTAGCAACCTCGCTTACTCATATTTTAAGTTCTGGTGATAATTATGTGTATAGGTGTATTAATGTTGTTATCATACACAGGGCCAAAAAACCCTTCTTTGAAGAAGCGGAATATCGACCGCTTCCCCAACCAAAGTAACCACTTTTTTTCCCCCTAATTTGACCAACATTTTCCCCAATACTGGAAAAATTCCCCACCAAAATAATATCTAAACTTCGTATAAAAGTGAAAATTGTTTACTTGTCGAGCCTTCTATTAGGCTGGAAAAAACCCAGAGCCGTAAAAAGTCTTTCATTACCTCCCGTATTATTCTCCTAGAGGGGTATGCGTATTGATCAAATTAGTTGTGCTTACCTCGCAAAGCATGACGTAATTTTGTCATTCGTGACCAATCGGCGAATGACAGAACGAGCCAAATTCAAAAGCTATAAATGGATTACATTAAAAGGCTATTACGACTTAAAATATTTTCAGTCATGTAGATATTTTTGGAATATTATTGTATCAACTAAGAAATAACAGCTAATTTATTCCTTTAAGTGCGTTTACGGCGTCTATTGTCACGCGTTTGATTTGCTCTTATTTATACAGCTTGCTTTAATTTTACGACATACATGTTTCATACAGACGCTTTACGACCAAGGTCATGGAAGTAAATACGAAAACCAACAAAAATGTCGCATAACTGGTCTCACTATATACCAAGAAATTTAAAGTTTCCGACGCTAAGAATACTAAGAGTATCACGGGATTTTTCAAGAAATCAACATTCACTGTCACGAGTGTGAGTAGCCCCAATCTTACTAGTAGTATGTCGGATCATGCCAAGGTTGGCACAGAGACAGACTGCGTTGTCACTTCCCCGACCCCGGTTCAAACTATTGATGCCACTCAGACATGTCAGACTGACAATGGTACCAATCAATTTAAATCCAGAGTCAGTGCAAGTTTGGAAACTGTAACTGTAGAGTATCTGTACCTTCCTAACATTGTGGCTACCCAATAGAATTTATTTCATGTATCAACTCCATTATCCAAATGAAATACAAATTTCTTATTTACCCCAAATAAGAAAAAATTGCGCTATTTTTCCCCTAAAAAAAGGCTGAGGCCCCTTCCCCTAAAAGGGTGTTTTGGCCCTGATACGGGCCTTTTCCTGGCGTATCTACGGGTCCGTTAAACGTTAAAAAAATAATCCAATTTCCAAAAACAAATTATTTTTTTTTAGAAACAAAGAAGTGCCTTATTATTATTATATCTCAATGTTATTTCAATTACATCTTACAAAGTATGTAACTATAATTTATATGATATTGTTTTTATATTTTGAATTAATTTAAAGAGTTATATTGAAGGAGTTTTCCCAAATCAGTGAACTTTTCGCGCGAAACAATTCCCAAACCCCGAAATTGCTTTTTTCCCTAAATGGCCAGAAAAAAGCCTTTCATATTGGATGGACAAAAATGTGTCCACATGGGCCATTGGCCTTCTGGAAATGTTGTAGATAATTCAAGAATTGTGTTATCACAGGATCAGCTGGGGGACTCCTTTACAGTGTCCATGATGGACTGCGTTGTGGCCAATATTGAGGACATTCCATTCAAGAATGTGGGCAGAGCTGCTGCTACAAGGTCGGCTCTGACTTCAGTAGGTAGGCCACAGGGTGGTGTGAAGGTTACAGATGATGCTATTTGTTCACCTCAAGGTATGGACAGTGAGAAATTTGTGACTCCAACTAACCGTCCTAGAAAACGCAGGAGCGTTAGCTCTACCCAGAGTTCGAGACTTCCTAAACAACAGAAATTAGACGACAGTGACCTAGAAACTTCAACCAGCTCTGTTTCTATAACTAACCTACCCAAAAGACTCCATACTCTTAAGAAAGTCACCCAGGTGATTTCAAGCAAACCTAACGTAAAATCAAGAAGAGCTCTTGATTCTACTGAACCCAAACGGATAAATAAGGAAGAACTTAATCAGCAAATGAAAGCGCACAGTTCCCCTAAAAAAGATTCTAATGGATCTTTGAATACAAGCACTGGAAGCGACTATGTTCCCCCCACACCCCCAGATGATGATTCACTTGTTCCCATGGGGGCTAGAGGCACACCCACCAAGTCTGAAGTACCAAGGCCCTTCTCTGCCAGTCCTTTTAGTCCCAGACTGCGGCGAAACACTCCTCGGTCTGCAAAGACCACAGCAAATGTTCATCAGAGAGATCATCTGAAACATATTGAGAAGAATGGGAAGGTTTTCCAAGAACCTGATGGAAAATGTTCAACTGAAGCTGTTAGATCAAAGACTTCTTTAGAAAAGGGGAAGTATGAAAATTCTCCAAAAAATGTTGTTCATGTCACATCTGTTCCCAAAGTAACGGCATTACCTTCTGTTGATGAGAAACGCTCAAAGTGTTCAGCAATTCCTTACAAACATTTCACACATGAGGGACAAATACCTTCAAAAAGTCTGGATGTAAATAACATCGAAGATGTTGAAGATGATGGTAATAATGATGAGGATGCTGCTAAGGATGTAGCTGATGATGAAAAGATGTCACCCTCTTTTATTGACCCCAACATGTCTGGTCTGCCTCTTACCCAGCAGTCGTTCACGATCATTGACGTGTGTGGAGACAAGAGACTCTTCAAAACATTCATCATGGAATGGAGGACGAAGGCCAGCTATGCTGTATCCTTGGCTTGTGAGACTTTGAAGAAGGATAACACGGGACCCATCATTGGGGCTAACTTCAAAAAAGGTAAATCTTTTGATTTGAGCATTGCTCTGGGAAAATGGGGCTAAATGCTTTTGCTTTTAATATCGTCCCTTAAGTGTTGTCCCTGATTAGCCTGTGCAGACTGCACAGGCTCATCTGACACAACACTTTTATGCACATGCATTAAACCCCCTTTTTTTGAGGCTGATTTAATTTTGCTGCAACATTTTGTATACGGTTTCACATGATGTTAGCACTGATGCTAATTGTTTTTGCTTCTTATAGTTTCTTATTAAATTAAAATGTATAACTATAAGACAACTTGACATTTCTTTACTATTCTGTATTTTATTTTTTGCCTTAATGCTTGAAGCAAACAATTGTTTATAAAATGGTTTTGTTGAATCAATAGGGTTAAATTAAAAGTAGTTCCCCCTAATATTTCCTTATCCATGTATTTAAAAGGGACATACATTTCTTATATTTGTATGTAGGGTTGAGTGTTGAACTATTTTTTTCTGATATAGAAATGTTAGGCTGTTAATAGTTTCAAGCAATATGTCAATATTTATATATAGAGAGATTTTTATTCCCAATTGGGAAAAATACCGTTACCCTGCCTATTGGTAAAAAATACGGTGAAAAACCCTGACATGAAAAATTGTGTTGTGAAATCTTCAAATTGGGAAGTATGGGTATTTTTAATTGCTTGGTTCTTAATCACACAAACCCATCTAAATATTCTTTGACATGCCCTTTTGCTTATATGTTAAATTTTAGTGCTCTTTTTATTTGTTCACTTGAAGATAATGCATTTTTTTCTGGATTTGAAAGTTCCTTTTATGGGTACTTTAAAAAGAAGGGAAAACATTGCTGATATATACGATACCTTTATCCTCAATCTATCATTTCTTAATATTTATAAAGTGATGTATGAATGTGATCCGTGATTGTGTTTTCAGACAAGTCACCCAGCAGGGTGGAGGGAGGGGATGTGTTTGGTATACCCCTGGAAGGGGACGGGCTGTGTGTAGTGGGGGTGGCAGTGTCCTGGGACAACAGGGACGCTTACTACATCTCTCTGTCACACCATCAACAGCAGCAGGGTAGGTTAAGTTTTGTTTTTGTGGGAAGAATCCTGGCCTTGCGTTATTTATGCTATGAGCCCCACTCTTGGAAAATAAGGTTGAATGCATGTGCTTTAAGTGTCATCACTGATGAGCCAGTTGGATTTTACACCAAGAAGTGACTTTAAACAAAAAAAAACATGAAAGCTGAAAGTGTCATCCCTGATTAGCCTGTGCAGACTGCACAGGCTAATTTTTGGGACAACACTTAACATGAATGCATTTAACCCAGTTTTCCTAGAGAGAAGCATAATTTTCTTGGTAGCAATAATTATTATTATTATCTTTAAAGAAAGTCAATTGATTTGGTTTACTTCCCATGACATATAATTGTTAAAACATATTGACCATAAATGTCTTATAGTCTTGAGCTATAAATTCAGTCATAACTTTGATTTGTCATGAGATCTTTGATGAAACATGGTCCAGTGTCTATTGAATATAATTTAAACACTCCTCACTCCTCCAAATCATGCACTTGTTGATTGCAAGTAGACACCATATGTAGTGAATTGCTGCAACACAGCATTGTTGGACAACTTAACATTAAATAAAGAATATAAATGGCTGTAGAAATAGGAGTATTGTTATGGAAAGTTTACCACTTCACTATTAAAGTACTATAATAAATTATAAATTTACTGTTATTAAAGACATCTAGATTTGTGTATATGTTAGCAAGTATTTTAAATAAGTTGGTGAAATATATTTTCTTATTCTTTATGAAAGAGATCAGCGTCTCTTTTGTGTCAGAAAATGTTTAAATGTGTTTTCTGTGGGTTTTTGTCAATTTATTATACAAATTTGTAATAAAAAGCTAAAACATTCAGTTATAGTTATAAAAAAACAGGTAGTATAAAGCTTTAATGGTCATTTTTTTTTTTTTTCTTAAATACATGGAAAAGCTTTCAATTAGCACAGATCCCAGGCTAAATTTCCCAGATTTCAAATTTAGGACAATTGACACCCTGCATCAAAATTCCTGGGTACCCCTTCTGCCTGCAGGTGACCCTGATGACAGTTTGGCCCCTCCCCCCTCTGACAGGGACATCAGTATCGCCATACGGGTGAAGGCTATCAAGTCTGTCCTTCAACAGGCTGTGTGCCAGTCACGGCCCGTCACCATCATGATGTTTGATGTGAAAACTCAGTACAGGTACACGCTCAAGTGTTTTTAAGCATTTTGAGGGATAGCATTTTTAAGAGTGACACAATTTTTAACAGTTCCAGTCTCTGGGTCTGTACTTGTTATTAAGAAAAAAACATTAAATAGAAATTTAATATTTATACCAATGAGGTATTAATGTTGTTTGTTTCATATGTTTAGTCATGAAATCAAACTTACTGACATTCCCATATTATTGTTCTGCCATTCAATTAAATTAATTTCTGTTACACAATTAGATTTGTTTTTAATTAAATGCCACTGTAAGTAATACATCCTAATAGTTATCAACTTTTACTTATACCTTAAATCTTTTGTTTACCATCCCGTTCAATAAAAAACAAAAATCACATATTATAAACCATCAAATTCTACAATCCCTACTGATATATCACCAATATCTTCCCTTACCCCCATGTAGGGCCCTGGTTGAGGGGTGTGGTTTCAGCCCCAGGGGTCAGTTTGCTGACCCCAAGGTGGCGTGCTGGCTGTTGGACCCAGGGGCGCAGGAGAAGAACCTCCACCGCATGGTCACCAACTTCCTGCCTACAGAGGTGCACATGATACATGGTATATAACCAAGAATTCGTTCTTTGATTTTTAGGGGGACCTTTTCAAAGATATTACTTATAGCTCTTGTTACACAAGCAGTGCTTTGTTTACCATTTTGTATTGAAATTGTAAAATCATCAAGTTTTAATTTTACCACAAGTATCATTAGTTAATGCCTTACTGTTTTTAAGATGTTATAAATATTGACAATTTTCCCCACTTTTGCAAATTTTCTCTTTATTTCTTTTCAAGTCATACCTGGTAATTTGACCTGTACCATTAAAATTCTTTTTATCCCCCGCCAGAGGCGGAGGGATATTGTTTTGGCGTTGTCCGGCCGTCCGTCCGGCTGTCCGTCCGTCCATCCATCCGTCCGTCCGTCCATCCGGCACTTTTGTGTCCGGAGCCATANCAGGGGCGCAGGAGAAGAACCTCCACCGCATGGTCACCAACTTCCTGCCTACAGAGGTGCACATGATACATGGTATATAACCAAGAATTCGTTCTTTCATTTTTAGGGGGACCTTTTCAAAGATATTACTTATCGCTCTTGTTACACAAGCAGTGCTTCGTTTACCATTTTGCATTTAAATTGTAAAATCATCAAGTTTAATTTTACCACAAGTATCATAAATTAATGCCTTACTGTTTTTAAGATGTTATAAGTATTGACAATTTTCCCCACTTTTGCAAATTTTCGCTTTATTTCTTTTCAAGTCATACCTGGTAATTTGACCTGTACCATTAAAATTCTTTTTATAATTTTCTTTGATGACTTCAGCTTTTGTTCAAATACTGCAGCTATATTATACACTGCAAAATATACTTTTATTTAGAATTTTAAATAATCAATTGAAATACACCAGGGCCTTCTTTTGTAATAATTATTCTGATTTGCTCTTTGGACAATCAAGGGACAAACCATCAATACTAAAATTGCAAAAAAAAATAGATTATTTAAGATGCATTCTTGGAAAACTGGGCTTAATGCATGTGCATGAAGTGTAGTCCCAGATAAGCATGTGCAGTCCACAAAGGATAATCAGGGGCAACACTTTCCGCCTAGACTGGATTTTTGTTTAGAAGAGACTTCCTTTAAACAAAAAATACAATNAAACATATGTTGCGGGGGATATCAATTCTACGAATTTGCTTGTTAAAATTTTATTTGATGACTTAAGCTTTTGTTCAAAAACTGCAGCTATATTATACACTGCACAAGATACTTTTATTAAGATGTTTAAATAATCAATTGACATACACAAGGGCCTTTTTTGTAATAATTATTCTGATTTGCTCTTTGGACAATCAAGGGACAAACCATCAATACTAAAATTGCAGAAAAAATAGATTATTTAAGATGCATTCTGGGAAAACTGAGCTTAATGCATGTGCATGAAGTGTAGTCCCAGATAAGCATGTGCAGTCCACACAGGATAATCAGGGGCAACACTTTCCGCCTTGACTGGGTTTTTGTTTAGAAGAGACTTCCTTTAAACAAAAAATACAATAAAAGAGGAAAGTATCTTCCCTGATTAGTCTCTGCAGACTGAAAAGGCTAATCTTTAGGTGCATGCATAAAGCCACATTTTGCCAGAGCATGGCACAAATATATTCTTTCCTCCTTCGTATACAGGTATAGGTGGAGGTATAGGGCTGGGCAGCCTGGGCATGAGCCCACAGAACCCGGGCTCGGGGCGCTTCCGAGCAACCACAGAGGCTGTGCTAGTGCGCCACCTGATGCAGTACTTCACCGCCTGCCTTGACAGGGAGGGGCTTTTGTCGGCGTTTAGGGACGTTGAGATGCCAGCAGCGGTCACGATGTGTAGGATGGACCTGAACGGCTTTGGTAGGTAAATGGGCATTTTAGATAGTTGAACTCTGACTCTGGGAAAACAGGGCTTAACGCATTTGCGTATAGTGTTGTCCCAGATTAGCCTGTGCAGTCCAAACAGGCTAATCAGAAACAACCCTTTACGCCTAAACTGGATGTTTATAAGAAGAGACTTCCTTTAAACAAAAATAACATAAGGGGAAAGTGTCATCCCTGATTAGCCTGTGCAGACTGCACAGGCTAATCTGGGACTACACTTTACGCACATGAATTAAGCCCTTTTTTCTCAGAGTGGGGCTCAATTATAGTTATACAGGTTTAAACTTGAAATTGAATTCAATGGCTTGGTTGCCAATGGGACCATATTTATGTAGTATTGTAGGTTAAATGTTAACATGTTTGTATTAATCTAAACAAATGTGCTCAATGGGTTTGATTTTAGCCTCCCACCTATATTTTGACATAAGTGGTTTTTGTTTTTAAAATCAAACAATTGTGGACGGATTAATCTCCTGACCAACATTTACCAAAATTGAAATCAATGTTATTTATTATTAAGATATTTTTTTTTTTAATAAATGTTTGATTTATTTTATTGAAAACAGTCATCTGTTTTAATGTGTATGAAGAGGTACAGAATACTGTTACTGTACAACTGGAAATAAGCCATGCTCTGGGAACATGGGGCTTAATACATGTGGGTAAAGTGTTGTCCCAGATTAGCCTGTGTAGTCGGCAAAGGGCTAATCAGGGACAACACTATCTACTTTAATGTTTTTTTTTATGAAAAGAAAGTCTCTTCTTTTCAAAAATCCAGTCAAAGTGGAAAGTGTCGTATCTGATGAGCCTCTGTGGACTGCACAGGCTAGTCTGGGAAGACACTTTACGCACATGCATTAAGCCCCGTTTTCCCAAAGTGAGGCTCAAATGTGTTGCAGGGTTCAGTGAGACTGAGAGTGAGCGACAAAAGTGCGTGATGCTGTCCAAGTTGTCTGCCCTTGAGGAACAGGCGTACACCATCGCTGGCCACCCCTTTTCCCTCTCTGCTACAGATGATGTCAGTCAGGTGGGGTTTTCAGGGTTTTCAGGGCTTCCCTGGCTAAAAAATTGTTTAAGCCCATTTTGACTTGCGATTACAATATTCGACTTATTTTTGTTGTTTAATGAGTATTTATAAAAAGAAAAGTTGTAGCTAAATAGAATTGTCTTTTAGCCAAATTGGTCAATTTGCAGCAATTGGCTCATTTGGCGAATGGCAGAGTAAACCCTCGGTTTCAGAGGTCCAGATAAGATGTGTACCTGTGTAAAATATGCATGGAAAATATCTAAATATGCTCGACTTACAAATACAAAAAAAATGTAAAAAAATCATGGTAAAATCCCTTATACGCATTGAAAGCTATTAATAGGCGTACCACCATGTTCTTAATTATAAAAAATCTCTCTTGTCATGCCTAAGACTTTAATATTTCCTAATTAACAATTATATAATTGATGTTAAAAGAAACACAGTCATTGATTATTACACCTGTTTCAACTAAACAATCCATTGACTTGTACCTGGAGGCACTAAAAATTCTGTTTCCTAGGAAGAACAAAATTAAAAAGATCTTGAGAGCACTCTGCCAAGGGATGGATGGAACTGGCGTTTAAGGGTGGAGATTATATCCACACAACACTTTTGTGTCTTTGAAGATAGCTGACTGCTGTTTTTTGCATCTTTCCAAATTGATGTAAAAGTAGTATGTTGCTAAAATTCAGTAAATTAATGTCTTTAGTATATATGTATCATTCTTTATACATACAATGTAAGGCTAGTATTTGAATTATGACCAGTTTAATATATAAAGTATATTGTTTATAAAAAAGTAATCAATTAAAAAACCAAAACATGTATCATAATGATATGTCATGCACTTAATAAACTGTGAGCATAATATGGAATATAGATGACTTAAATGTTCACATTGATCATTTTAGTTTGTTCTAATATTTTAGTCTTTTCTTTACAATTTCAGGTGCTTTTCATAGAGTTACGTCTGCCCCCTAATGGTGACCCCAGCTCTGTCCAGAAGCCCCTGGGTCCCCCTGGCAGGCGTGGTGGGGCCAGCAAGGCTCAGTACAGCACGTCTAAGGATGTCCTGGAGAAGCTGCGCAGGCTACACCCCCTGCCTGGAGTGATCTTGGAATGGAGGAGGATCACCAACGCACTCACCAAGACTGTCTTCCCTCTCCAGAGGGGCAAGGTACAGTTTACAGTTATTATTTAGCCCATGTATATAGTGGGATCCTGTCTGTCCGATGGATGTTTCCTGTCAATATATTATGATTGCTAGAACCTACTAGAATCCAAAATGGTAGGTGATGTCACACGCTGTTCTGGAACTATGCTGGCCGCATATGGCATAAAAGACATGGTGATGTCACACGCTGTTCTGGAACTACGCTGGCCGCATATGGCATAAAGACATGGTAGGCGATGTCACACGCTGTTCTGGAACTACGCTGGCCGCATATGGCAGCATGACACTGCTCATATGGCCCTTACTCTGCAGTCTACCAACATATGGCCCTTACTCTGCAGTCTACCAACAGTTGGCCCTTACTCTGCAGTCTACCAACAGTTGGCCCTTACTCTGCAGTCTACCAACAGTTGGCCCTTACTCTGCAGTCTACCAACAGTTGGCCCTTACTCTGCAGTCTACCAACAGTTGGCCCTTACTCTGCAGTCTACCAACAGTTGGCCCTTACTCTGCAGTCTACCAACAGTTGGCCCTTACTCTGCAGTCTACCAACAGTTGGCCCTTACTCTGCAGTCTACCAACAGTTGGCCCTTACTCTGCAGTCTACCAACAGTTGGCCCTTACTCTGCAGTCTACCAACAGTTGGCCCTTACTCTGCAGTCTACCAACAGTTGGCCCTTACTCTGCAGTCTACCAACAGTTGGCCCTTACTCTGCAGTCTACCAACAGTTGGCCCTTACTCTGCAGTCTACCAACAGTTGGCCCTTACTCTGCAGTCTACCAACAGTTGGCCCTTACTCTGCAGTCTACCAACAGTTGGCCCTTACTCTGCAGTCTACCAACAGTTGGCCCTTACTCTGCAGTCTACCAACAGTTGGCCCTTACTCTGCAGTCTACCAACAGTTGGCCCTTACTCTGCAGTCTACCAACAGTTGGCCCTTACTCTGCAGTCTACCAACAGTTGGCCCTTACTCTGCAGTCTACCAACAGTTGGCCCTTACTCTGCAGTCTACCAACAGTTGGCCCTTACTCTGCAGTCTACCAACAGTTGGCCCTTACTCTGCAGTCTACCAACAGTTGGCCCTTACTCTGCAGTCTACCAACAGTTGGCCCTTACTCTGCAGTCTACCAACAGTTGGCCCTTACTCTGCAGTCTACCAACAGTTGGCCCTTACTCTGCAGTCTACCAACAGTTGGCCCTTACTCTGCAGTCTACCAACAGTTGGCCCTTACTCTGCAGTCTACCAACAGTTGGCCCTTACTCTGCAGTCTACCAACAGTTGGCCCTTACTCTGCAGTCTACCAACAGTTGGCCCTTACTCTGCAGTCTACCAACAGTTGGCCCTTACTCTGCAGTCTACCAACAGTTGGCCCTTACTCTGCAGTCTACCAACAGTTGGCCCTTACTCTGCAGTCTACCAACAGTTGGCCCTTACTCTGCAGTCTACCAACAGTTGGCCCTTACTCTGCAGTCTACCAACAGTTGGCCCTTACTCTGCAGTCTACCAACAGTTGGCCCTTACTCTGCAGTCTACCAACAGTTGGCCCTTACTCTGCAGTCTACCAACAGTTGGCCCTTACTCTGCAGTCTACCAACAGTTGGCCCTTACTCTGCAGTCTACCAACAGTTGGCCCTTACTCTGCAGTCTACCAACAGTTGGCCCTTACTCTGCAGTCTACCAACAGTTGGCCCTTACTCTGCAGTCTACCAACAGTTGGCCCTTACTCTGCAGTCTACCAACAGTTGGCCCTTACTCTGCAGTCTACCAACAGTTGGCCCTTACTCTGCAGTCTACCAACAGTTGGCCCTTACTCTGCAGTCTACCAACAGTTGGCCCTTACTCTGCAGTCTACCAACAGTTGGCCCTTACTCTGCAGTCTACCAACAGTTGGCCCTTACTCTGCAGTCTACCAACAGTTGGCCCTTACTCTGCAGTCTACCAACAGTTGGCCCTTACTCTGCAGTCTACCAACAGTTGGCCCTTACTCTGCAGTCTACCAACAGTTGGCCCTTACTCTGCAGTCTACCAACAGTTGGCCCTTACTCTGCAGTCTACCAACAGTTATAAAAGTATCAAGTTTATAGCTACATTGACCTGACATATGGCCCTTACTCTGCAGTCTACCAACAGTTATAAAAGTACCAAGTTTATAGCTACATTGACCTGAAGAATAATCAAAAGAGAAGAGATGATTGAAGTGGATGCTGTAAAATTTCATTATTCATAAACAGTAAGGCTATTTTCCTTAAAATGTTTAACTTGCAAATTTAATTTTTATTGAAGAAAACAAAGAAAATGAACAACTACGTTAGAATGTATATATTAATTATATACCTGTTTAATGCTTTTAACAAAATACAGGTTGTATCAATCGTTGAAATAAATCCGTATTATGCTACTCGTTGTTTTCCGATTCCGTATTACCATACTAGCTGGACTACTTTCTTCGATCCATTTAATGACGTCACATTTAATGACGTCAAATTTTATTCATTGTTTTGTCAGTTTTGTTAAAGCAAACAAATACAATTGATAACTGTTTTCATTAGTTGTTGTATATAATAAAAGGAATATTACGCTAGTCAATTGTTCCAAGTTTTTGTATCAGTCTCGTGGCTAACGCTATTTCGTATCACACTCGAGGCTCCGCCTCTCGTGTGATACGTCATCACACAAGCCACTTGACTGATACAAATTCTTGGAACAATTGACTAGCGTAATATTCCGTATGTATTCGACAAAAAGGCAAAACAGTTTAACCACATTGCAACTAATACAGTCTTTTAATTCTTTACCACTCAGAAGCAAAATGAAAATGGCTATATGCAACGGCCAACCAGCATAAAACCAGAACAGCCTGCGAGTAATTCTCTGTCTGTTCAGGTTTTATTATGTTTGCTGCTCATCTGTATATTAACTTGAAGGTTGAAAATGAAGACTTCAAAACTTGAATCTATTATGAAAGGTCTTTAAAATTAATTTTGTAGGAGACTTCAAACCTGTCAAAATGAGTATCTGAGTAGGAAGCATTAACCCTTTGCATGCTGGGAAATTTGTCGTCTGCTAAAATGTTGTCTGCTAAATTTCTAAAATAAACATTTTCTTTGATTTTTTTTCAAAGACCACTATCAGAATAGCAAACAGTTTGGATCCTGATGAGACGCCACAGAAAGACGCCACGTTCTGTGGCGTCTCATCTGGATCCAAACTGTTTGCAAAGGCCTTCAAAATCCGGTTCCAGCGCTCAAAGGGTTAAAGGATTTTACAAAAATGCAGCGTTCTCACTCCATCACTCCAATAATACTAGTTTGCATAGATACCAAGTAATAAGCTGTGGGGTTCCAATCAGCTTAGGTAAGTAACCTCTCATTTGTATGCTTAACTTAAGGTTGGAAATGAAGCCTTGAATCTATTTAGAAAGGTCTTTAAGTATGCCCCCCTTCGTAGAAGAGGGGGTATATTGTTTTGCTGGATGAAGGTTGGTCGGTCTGTGTGTCTGTCGGTCTGTGTGTCTGTCGGTAGACCACTTCGTTTCCAATCAATAACTTGTGAATGGATTGACTGAATGGCTTGATACTTCACATGTGCATTGGCCTTGGACAGTAGATGACCCCTATAGAAATTGGGGTCACTAGGTTAAAGGTCAAGGTCACTGTCACAAAAAGTGTGAAAATCATTTCCGATCAATTACTCGTAAGCAAATTGAGGGATTGGCTTGATACTTCACATGTGCATTGGCCTTGGACAGTACATGACCCCTATTGAAATTGGGGTCACTAGGTCAAATGTCAAGGTCACTGTCACAATAAGTGTGAAAATTGTTTCCGATCAATAACTCGTCAACCAATTGACCGATTGACTTGATACTTCACATGTGCATTGGCCTTGGACAGTACATGAGCCCTATTGAAATTGGGGTCACTAGGTCAAGGTCACAGTCACAATAAGTATGAAAATCAAGGCCCTGTTTTGGGGGAATAAGTCCCCGACCGAGGAACTCTTGTGAAATTTGATTTTGTAGGAGACTTCAAATATTTCAAAATGTGTATCTGAGTGGGAAAGTGTTAAAGAACTTGACGAAAGTGCATCATTCTTATTCCACTTGTATTGCAGGTGCGTTGTGATTGGCTGCACATGGAGCGTATCTATGGCGACTGTCAGCTGCACACGGCCACTGGCAGGGTGAGCATGAGTGAGCCCAACCTGCAGAATGTGCCCAAGGACTTCGACATACAGCTGCCTGGTAGGAAAGATATATAAAGCCTCGCTCTGGGAAAATGGAGCTTAATGCATGTGCGTAAAGTGTCATCCCAGATTAGCTTGTGCAGTCTGCACAGGCTAATCAAGGACGACACTTTCCGCTTGTATGGAATTTTCAGTTTAAAGGATGTCTATTCTACTTAAAACCCCAATGAGGCGGAAAGTTTTGTCCCTAATTAGCCTTTGCTGACTGCACAGGCTGATCTGGGACAACACTTGACGCATATGTCATAAGCCCCATTTTCCTGGAGTGCAGATAATATATATGTGTTGTTCATGAGCAGAACATGAAAATATTTGGAAGGTTTTGGGTTTTTTGTTAAACACATATTATATTACTTTTACACAACTTGGTTACATCCAATTATTTAATACAACTGTATTCAACTGTTGTTTCACTATTTGTATGAGACCATTCAAGTTTTGTAATATTGATTTTGAAAGTTTTATTGAATTATCTTGAAATGATTCTGTGATTGTTGTAACAGGTAATGTTACTTATTAAACACAAACAATAAGGATGTGCCTACTTCACTTTTGGAAAAGATAAAATTTTCATGCATAAGACTGCTTGATTGACATATTATACAGGTGTCATGAAGGTCCGGTATTAAAGCGACCTGTTTCTATTTCAGATTTGATAGGGGAGAGTCCCCCACCATCCAGCAGTGCTGCTGCAGGGCCCAGGGAGCGTCAGTCCAGATTGAGGTCACTTAGAGGTCAAGGTCAAAGGTCAGCAGTAACTAAGGACAACAGTGGAGGCACATTCTCTGTGAGCATGAGACACGCTTTTGTACCATTCAAAGGTTAGTTAGATAATAGTGTTAGTTTTATTATACTAATTACTTTTTATGCTTCAATAGAGTGGGATCCATTGAGGATTTGCACTTTTCTGTGTGTCTGTCCTTGTGTTTATATTTAGATGATTGCAATGTAAGGAATTTTGGCTGCAACAAGTTTGGGCAGAATTCAGGCCCTTTGTTTTACCACAATGGAATAGATAGTCCCACAATTATGTGTGTTCAACTCCTATAATTGCTTGGCTTAAACTTTCGTAGCTGAATGACCATTATGTGTGTTTATTGTTAAGAAATGAATTTTTGCTGAATAATGTCCCTTTGTCTTTTTGTCCAATGTAGTATTGATAGTGGATGTGTCCTTTTCTTAAACATGTGTTGTGCGGGCATCAGTGTCTGTGACACATTTCTAGATTATAAAAGTTTTGTCAGTTTTAACATTTATGTAAATTATAAGTTGACAAAATAAGAATTTAAAACAATAATGCTTACAGAATAAAATGATTTTGATACAAAAATGTTCAATGTTTCTTGTATAAAGTGACACACAAGAATGCTATTAGCACCTATTTTAGCTCGAC
>VMBQ01005564.1:41618-59802 GCA_007657795.1 Dreissena rostriformis | reverse complement strand
TATAAACGGACTCCCTAAGAGCCTATTATCATTTTTGCTATGACGGCTTCACTCCTTCATAACCATGGGTGCAGTTAAGCGCACGGAATCCGTGCGCTTCACTAAACAGACGTAGTTCGAGACAAATTGAGGAAAATAATGAATAAACTTCATAAACATGTTAAATTTACCTGAATGGCAACCTACGAACGTTATCCTGTGCATGCACCCTAAAAAACACGACGATGTTTCAACACACTATTCTCGTTGACATGTTAATGTTTTGAAATTTGAAACAGTTTATTTTTTAACGACTGTTTTATATTGTCATCGGCTTAGGCTACATCAAATAACCCGATGAACAAAATATTGGTGTAGTTCGACCTTACTTATGTAGGGTCAGTTTTCTCCCTTTTCCAAGATGGTGGACACATCGTGCAAAAGATAAACAAAGTCAATAATAAGCAATTATTTCTTGCTTTAATGGTACCATTTGCATGAGTTTGTGGTTAAGACAGGTAAACGTTGATAAGTTCTTACAGTTTCAGTGTTCCTTAACCCTTGCATTGTTGATTAAATTTTGCACCCATGGTTATGAAGGAGTCAATATGGACTCCCAGGGCCGTCATAGCAAAAATTATCATAGGCTCTCGGGAGTCCGTTTATATGGACTAACCATCATCCATATCCGGATGACATCCATATTTCTTGGTCATTGTCTCTATAATACACAGTTTGCATGTCCGATCTTGCTAAATTATTTCAATTTAATATTTCCTTTTTCAATTTACAACTTGCTAAATTATTTCAATTTAATATTTCCTTTTTCAATTTACAACTTGCATCCACTATTTTTTCTTCAATTTTCGCTCCGAATTACCTTAAGTAGAGAAAGAGCTACGTTTCCGGCCTGCGCGCGGATTTCAATAAGCGAGCGGGGTGACAGCGATGTAATTATGGGTAATGATGCACTTCCGTTGCTTTTAAAAATGAGGAGTGGCTTACCTTGTCAATAAATAAATACATGGTCGTACTATCTTTTTTTAAGAAGACGTTTAGTCGGAAGATTTTTATTGATTTAGTATGTGTATGCATTATAATAAACAGGTTTATAAAAATCACGGCTGCAGCTGCATTTAAAATAAAAGGTCACAACGGATACTAGTCGAATGATTGAGTCATTGCCATCGAGCGCCTGTGGTCTTAGGATGTCAATTCTGTTTGGCCTCACATAAGTGTACAGGTGATGGGTTTTCCCGACAGAAAAGGCATCTGTATAAATGTACCTTAAGGAAAGTTTTTCTTGGATTTCTTCCCGCCAGATCGCAATGGTATGCTGGTCCACCGCACTGTTTAGTTTCGACTTCCACACCTCTTTCTTGTGCTGTTCATTTCGCGCCATTGACTTCACCGGAACCAGATTATATCGGTTACAAAACACTACTAATCCGGTCCGCACAAGGTTTTGATTGGTTCCGAGCATACGTCACATCAAGTATTCGTTTGAGTCGTTGTGGTTTTCATTACTTTTTTAACATCCCAATTTTCAAATTTGTTCGCAAACAATATTATGGAGACAACTACAAAGATTTGCATAAAATAAGGAAAAGCAGGTCCGGCTCCAGATTCATTCATTCATTTGTTCCCGACCAACATCAAATCAAACGCACGAAGGATTTTCGTAAATTCGTTTATGGCTACTTTGCTAGTGTATACGCATCCTTTTGTGTACAAAGTTTGATACCACAAACGCAGCAGTCAAATGTTTATTGATTGTTCGAAATTATAAAGGTATACACGAATATAGCACAGCCTTATATTTATATATATATACATTATAAACAATGAACATAAGCTAATAGCTTTTTCCTGACAAACACAAGTACATGGTATACATAACAAATAATAGCAGCTGTAAAGTGAAAGCACATCAGTAGATATTGATATCAAACATGCGTAGCAAGACATAATAAATATAACACAATGACATGCTAAAATACATATATTCAATTATATCATCACTGGCTATTAAAAGACAATATATTATATTATTATTATCACATTAAGCATACATTACTCATAAGATGGGATGAGAGTAAGGGGAAGAAGCAAGTATTAAATGAAAGGTAAGGTGTCGTAAAGTTTAAAGTCGCTTGCATAAAAAAAGTGTATAAGAATTTAAAAAAATAAAAAGACTAAGATGATTGTCAGGGGAAGCAACTAGGTAGAGTATCTTTAATTATTATGAAATTGTATATTCCCTTGGCTATAAGGGCCATAGCCTACATGGATGTAAAACAAAAGAACATACACACAAACATCATGCAACTGGGCAGAAATAAAATTAAGCTAGGCTAATAAAACATGCATATAAAACAAAAGCAACTCAGATAAAATAATAAGACTACATGTATCAAATCAGTTATAAAACACAAGCAGAAGCAAAGCATAGAAAGATAAACAAAACACAATAAGAGAACGCAGATAAATGCGGAGCATGCACTTCAGGCGTCATAAAGAACACTTACATTTTGGACATGTCCAGGTTCCGACCAGTCTCCTGAACTCGTTATAGTTGTCCTGGCGCCTAATATCTTGGGGGAGACTGTTCCACACCCGGTAGCCTCAAAACGAAAGGAATTTTGTCCATACCTTGTGGTCCGCACTGTAGGCACCTCTATCATATGATCATACCTACAATTGTAAGCAGACGTTTTGAATTTTGCTAGATCTTGAATATATGGTGGGGATATTTTATGCAGGCATTTGAAAATCTCTATGGCAATGTTTTGTAACCTGTTCAAGTGAAGAGTTTGGAGTTTAACCTTTTCTAGGAGACTTTCATATGATGATGTGTAATCATTGTAGACAATGCGCAAGGCTCTGTACTGGAGTTTTTCGAGTTTGTTTGTGTTGGCTTTGCTGCAAAAATGCCACACAATAGGACAGAAATTAAAGTTTGACTTTATAAAAGACTTAAGGTAGCGCCACTGTAATAGATTTCCCGCGATTTCTTCGAAGATTGAAGAGCCTTTTTACCTGTTTACTTATGGATATCTAATTTAAGCAGGTACAAACGTAAAGTTGTCGTGGCCGAGTTGTTATTGCGATAGACTAGAAATCTTTTGGGATCTTCCCGCGCAGGTTCGAATCCATCCGACAACGCATATTTTTTGCGACGCGTTTTATTTCTTTTCTAACGTAATTTGATTTAAGGACGTATGCTGCAGTTTCAGTGCAAATTTTGCTATACTTAGAATTTGATAATTTTTGGTATTTAGCTAGAACCATCTGTTGTGGATAGAAAAATAAAATAAAAATCATGGGTCACCAGTGTTGTTAATTTTTTATTCGTATTTAGAAAACATACCTATTTCAGCATAAGTATAAATTGAAAATAAGGCAAACACACACAAATCGATTAAATTATTGAAAAACCTGTTGAAAAAACTTAGTTCTCTCTCTGTTTATATAATACTGATTTAACTTTACTGTAAATTCATATTGAAAACATAAATTGATTTTTCGGGCCATTAATTTATCAAAAACAACAACAGAATTTCACATATGAAAATCAATTTTATGCATATTACTTTATATATTAAAAGTCTTTCCCGTAATTACTTTGTGTCCAAACTTACCCAAATGTTTTATTATTTATTACTTTATAAAAATATAAAAAGAAAAACATAGGTCACCAGGGTCGTTTGTTTATAAGCGCAGTTTAACTGCATCTAGAAAACTACAATTAAAACAAATCGAAACGATGTACATGGTTAAGTTCAAAACACATACTAGTACATGTTTTCGAAACAAAATTAGAGTTACATTTAAATAAAACACAAATAATGTTTTTCCAGATTAGTAAAAATAGGTTAAAACAGCATCTAAAACAAGATGTAAGCAATACATTTAAAGGGGCATATCAACGGTATTTATTGTAATTATTAACTCGACTTCAACGTTGTTTGGCTGTATGCCAATGCAAAAGTAGATTTAAATGTAAATCAAGATCTAAATTATTAATAATATGTATCAAGATCAGTTAAAGCAGGCAGTATCCAACTAAAAACAAGATGTATATAATACATTAAAGGGGCAAAGCAACGGTATTAATTGTAATTCTTTTCATGACGTGACCAATTCACTGCATTCCGTTGTTATGAATAAATGTGTCTATTAGCAGTTATATATTATTAGAATTGGTAAGAAAATGTATACACAAAAATGTATATACACACAGTTAATATACGATACAACCATAATTCAACGAAAGTATTTTTTATTTTATTTTTGTAAACCTACATGTTTAACAATCATTCACTACATAAATGAACTTCGGTGTTTTTCATACGTTTTTGGAAATTATAATAACCTATTAGTTTTTGATACGCCACTGTAATGTAATAATGCTGAACTCAATCTTTTTTTTTAAGTCTACATTGACTCACATTTTTGTAAAGTAAATAATACACTTTTAGGACGTTTAAAGTTTGATAATTTTGTTTGTTAATCATATAATTATATTTTGTGTGTGTTTGCTAAAGCTGTGTTAAGCCGGTATAAAAATGAAACAAAAATCAAGGATCGACAGTGTTATTTATTTTTCATTTAATATTACGACTGTTTCAATGTGTGTGTTTACCTCACAAATATGCCATACAGGACAACATTGAGCACAAAAGTGAGAACACCTTTGAAACAAAATGTATTCNTTCCCCCCCCCCCCCATGCACAAATACGGGCCTTATTAAGTTCCCGCATGATACACGTGGTTGCATGGCGCGTCTTTATTAGTTCAACTTATCATAAAATAGAAAGAAATGTTTAACAATATGTAGATGCAGGGCAAAGTTCATTTTTTTTAATGTGACTTTGATGTGTTTTATCAATGAATTGCACGTGCGGTACCCGCATGTTTTCAAATACATTGCTTGACGATTGGACAGCCTGAAACTGTCTTGTTCATCTTTTTGTTCAATTGCTAATAACGAATAATAAACAAACATTTGTGTTCTAATCAAATTTATCAAAGAGAAATATGATATGAGAACGAAAGACACAATAATATTCGCGGATATCTTTTTGAACGTCGAGAAAGATGCAACCCCACCCGCACTTGATCCAGAAGTAAAAGAGCGTCGTGAATAAATGATATTCATTCATCACTGATTCTATGTAAAAAAAAAATCAAACAACACCGTATGAAAGTTGATGTACTTAGAAAATGTGTGAGAAATTAAAATTATAAAAGATTTGAGATTAATTGTTTAGCATAACATCAAATGTACCTGACATTTTTATTATAATTTATGCAAATTAAAGGACATTTTTTGTGACATGTTCAAAACATATGATCATTCAATAACACTTTCTTAAATGCGCAGGAAAGCTATCCTTTTTAATAAGTCTTATTTGCGAAACAAACATCTCCAATTATAAGGATGTATCGACAATTTTCCCGTATTAATACTCATGCTTGCCGTAACAATCTAAGTGATGATGGACGATTTTATCGTGCAGTTTATAGGACAAATATTGTTTATCTGCTTCATAATGATTGATTTTTTGGTGTTATTCCCATATTTGATATCCATCTCGTTTTGATCCGAATATCCGAAATAGCATAAACTTATTGCGCAACCGGTGTTACAGTATCTGAAACAGGTCGGACCATAAAGACCTCGTGAAGAGGCCGGCATGACCTGGAAATAAACTCTGATCATCATCATCATCACAGTATCTGAAAACGCATACACGTATTGCGCAACCGGTGTAACAGTAAAAACAATTTTGCGTGAAACTAAACTGTCGCGTACGTCCTAAATATTACATATAAGCTATGTTTAACATGAAATATGTTGCCATTTTTATGCACATTCTTCAATTTTTAAAATTAAAACAACGTTATGGCTTAATTGGGTGATATACTGCTGAAAATACGAATCATGCATGTTGCATTTTAATTTTTATTTCAAAATGTAAACAGTAAGTCTGTCTTTTTCTTGGTATTTTTGCTGTATATAGTGTATCTATAAAAACTAAGTTCAAAATATAAATTAAATGATACTATTTTGAATGTTATGACACTTTGTTTTTAACCAACCCAATGTCTACTTGGCTATAACCACTTACATTTCATGGCGCTCTTCCATAGATAACAAGTTATAAAAAATAAATGTCTGTAAAAGTATACTTATTTTATCTTGTTTTAACTTTAAACACCTTTACTGCATCTGTACACACCAACTGCAGGCCCATATTTGGAAATCTGGATGAATTATGGAACTTTCATATACCCCAGGGGTGCAAATAAACTTGACAAAAGCCGAGCGTGGGGGTATTTTTGAAAAAATCTTTATATTTTTTTTAAAAACACGGAAAGCCTACATCAAAATGTGCATGTAGTTCAGTGAAATGATGCTTATTAAGAAAAAAAAAACATTAGATAATATTTGGAAAGGTGCCCATTACAGTGGCGCTACCTTAAATATAGTAAGTCTAGTAGGGACATTAAGGAACTTGCTTAATCTCTGCAGGGCATTTAACTGTTTAGCGGCTTTTTGGCACATTTTGGAGATTTGGGCATCAAAATTAAGAAGATAGCTATCTCAACGCCAAGTATCTTGAACTGTTGGTCACATTGTGTATGATATTGCCGCTAATATCGAAGGACTTAATTTCTGCATCAAATTTAACCCCTACTGAGATAGCCTGAAACTTCTCAGGGTTGGCTTGCATTTGATTGGATTTAAACCAGTCTATGAGAATTCTACTTTGATCCTCAAGGGTAAATTTGACAACATTCATATTTTTATTCCAGTAAGACAGGGTGTTATCATCTGCCTAGTTATATAGTTTAGACTTCTCAATGAAGTAGAATATATCATTGATGAAGATGTTGAAGACAAGAGACCCAAATATGGAGCCTTGGGGTACTCCCTTGATAATATCATCCCAATGACTGATACAGTTACCTAGTTTAACCGGTTGTTTCCTATTCTGGAGGTAGCTGCTCATAAGTTTACAAGCATTGTCGGCCAAACCATACGCCTTGAGCTTAAGGAGTATAAGGTCGTGTGGAATACAGTCGAACGCCTTCGATAGGTCCATAAGATTTGCTCCTATGTACACGGTATCGTCTAAAGCTTTCTTCCTATCTTTCACTAACCTGAGCAGGGTAGTCTGACAGCCAAAAGATTCAATATATATAACTATGGTTATACAACTGATACAACTATGGTTTCATGTTTGTGAATAAGTGTTTATGTANAAGTGGGACATTTGCCAAGCTCATATTAATTTCATGCGCACTCCTCGTTGAATAAAAGCCAAACTTGGTCACTTCAACGTATTCATTCAGATTCAGATTCAGATTCAGGTCCGGCTTCAGATTAATTCATTCATGTATTCCCGACCAACATCAAATCAAACGCATGAAGGATTTTCGTAAATTCGTTTATAGCTAACTTGCTAGTGTATACACATCCTTTTTGTACACAGTTTGATACCACAAACGCAGCAGTCAAATGTTTATTGATTGTTCGAAATTATAAAGGTATACACGAATATAGATAGCACAGCCTATTTAATACGTGTTACTGTTCACGTATATATATATTCATATCCAATAAATCACCATTAGCAATTTTAGGACTACCTTAACAAAACAAAACTGTAACATCCTGCAATCCTTGAATAAAGAGTCCTCGACACTAAGAAGGTACTATTTCAATGGGTGAGCGAAACAAGATTCTCGACAGAAATCCTCGATCGAAACATCCTACTTGTTGAATGGCGCCCGTTTGTCTCGACTCGATTCGCGACCTATTTGGATCCTTCACCATAACGTCTGCATTATACACGTGTGTACACATTTCTCGCAATCATCGTGAAATACATTTGGGGGAAACCAAAGGGCGAGATGGGGAACTGATCACAATTACGGTGAAAACTTGACATAGTTATATGTACGCAGGGACAGTTAAACATATTGTACTTGTATACATGTAACTTAAAGTACAGTATCTGAGAAGGCAGTCCGGTGCGCGAACTGTTTGAACCTCTCCAAGATCACCAGATAAAGAACTTTGACAAGGCATCGTGACTTTTACAAATACTGGGACAAGTCAGGGGAGTAGGTAATGGGGAGGCAGGGGCGGCGGCCGCCTCCCCAATATTTCGGCTAGTCGTCGTTATATAAATAAAACGTTAAATCCCCCAAAAATCGCCGCCCCAAAACCAATATTTTTGTAATCACGCGCCGTCAGTGCAGAAGCCATGTGTTCCCTNCTTCCAAAGGATTGTCGAGACGCAAACATTGCCCCAGTCTTTAAGAATGGAGATCGCCATTCACCAGAAAACTACAGACCAGTATCACTCACCTGCGTGCTCTCCAAGCTATTAGAGCATATCATCTGTCGTCACATATTGAACCACTTGGACAAGCACAAAGTATTAACAAACCTTAATCATGGCTTCCGCTCAGGATACTCTTGTGAAACCCAACTTGTTGTCACAGCCCATGACCTGCTCGGATACCATGACCAGAACAAACAGGTTGACTCCATTATCCTAGATTTCAGTAAGGCCTTTGTCACCGTGCCCCCACCAACGCCTTCTGCTGAAGCTTGAACACTACGGCATCCGCGGTCCAATACACAACTTGATATCCCACTTCCTCACTCAACGTGAAATGTGCGTTGTGGTTGAAGGAGAGAAATCCCGTAATGTTGCTGTAGGATCTGGCGTACCTCAAGGCACAGTGTTAGGGCCCCTGCTGTTTCTTGGCCATATTAACAACCTACCAGAAAGGGTAAAATCGCACATCCGGCTATACTTACAAAAATGGGCCCAGGACTGGGGAATGCGGTTCAACTCTAAGAAATGTTATCTCCTCAGCTCAAAAACGAAATCTTCATTTTTCTACACCATTGGCAACACAATTCTCAAAAATGTACAAGAAAACCCATACTTAGGAATTACTTTCTCCAACGACATGAAATGGAAAACCCACATCTCAAACATTACTAAACGGGCCAACTCTACACTAGGCTTCCTGAGACGCAACCTCAGATACTGCCCTCAAAACTGCCGGAAGACCGCGTACCAAGCGCTCATTCGCTCTAAACTGGAGTATGGGAGTGTAGTGTGGGACCCATACCAGCAAGGTGACATAGACAAGCTAGAGCGAGTCCAACGATCTGCGGCTCGCTTTATCACCAGAGATTACAAATCCAGACAAGAAGGATGTGTAACAGCCATGCTTGACGATCTAAACCTCCCCACACTACAAGAGAGGCGACGCCACCAAAGATTGACGTTCTTGTACAAGGTAGTGGAAGGGCACGTACCGGCTATAAACATTGATCACTATTTGCATCGACTTAGACCGAAACGCACTATTAGGGCTAAGAAGTTTGAAGATTACGTCCACGACAATATAGTGTTAAAATCGGTGAACAATAACTCTAAGTGCTACCAGCCATTACACACAAACATTGATAAATTTAAATACTCTTTCTTTCCGCGAACTATCCTTGACTGGAACTTACTCAGTGAAAGCACAGTGAACTCAATATCTATTGAGTGCTTTAAGGCCGCAATATCGGCAAAAGTGGGACATTTGCCAAGCTCATATTAATTTCATGCGCACTCCTCGTTGAATAAAAGCCAAACTTGGTCACTTCAACGTATTCATTCAGATTCAGATTCAGATTCAGGTCCGGCTTCAGATTAATTCATTCATGTATTCCCGACCAACATCAAATCAAACGCATGAAGGATTTTCGTAAATTCGTTTATAGCTAACTTGCTAGTGTATACACATCCTTTTTGTACACAGTTTGATACCACAAACGCAGCAGTCAAATGTTTATTGATTGTTCGAAATTATAAAGGTATACACGAATATAGATAGCACAGCCTATTTAATACGTGTTACTGTTCACGTATATATATATTCATAACCAATAAATCACCATTAGCAATTTTAGGACCACCTTTTGTTTAATGGTGGGTGGCGTTGATAAACACCATGCGTTATTGACGTAACTTGTCACTAACCAACTTCCTGAGAAACGTTCTAAACCATTTTGAGCGTTTAACCAAAGAAGTATGAAAAGCAATCCAATAACAAAACAAAACTGTAACATCCAGCAATAATTGAATTAAGAATCCTCGACACTAAGAAGGTACTATTTCAATAGGTGGGCAAAACAAGATTCTCGACAGAAATCCTCGATCGAAACAGCCTACTTGTTGAATGGCTCCCGTTTGTCTCTACTCGATTCGCGACCTATTTGGATCCGTCACCTTTACGTCTGCATTATACACGTTTATACACATTTCTCGCAATCATCGTGAAATGTATTCGGGGGAAACCAAAGGGCGAGATGGGAACTGATCACAATTACTTCGAATGATTGATACAGTTATTTTTACGCAGGGACAATTAAACATATTGTACTTGTGTTCATGTAACTGTAAAGTACAGTATCTGAGGGGGGCAGTCCGGTGCGCGAACTGTTTGAACCTCTCCAAGATCACCAGATAAAGAACTTTGACAAGGCATCGTGAATTTCGAAAATGAATAACTGGGACAAGTTTTTATCTTAATAGAACATTACAAATAGTCTATGATAAGACCATTGTTGATAATTCTGTATTTAATCGGGAATTACAAGGGACAAGACGCGACTGCGTACACAAAGATATGTGAAATGTTTGGACGTTTTTTGTTTTTTGTCCATCTCATAAATTATGCCCAGGCAGAATACAGGTGTATATGTAATCGTGATGCAACAAGACCGGTATTCACAAATGCTGACAACACTTCTACCGTAATCGGTTACCTTGCAACCAATGGATGTCGTCAGTTTGCATATACCATGGACAACACCTGGAACGCCATTGTGTTCATGCACCAGGTTTGTTCACTTTTTAGGTTACTGGAAAACGTTGTACACAATATTTGTGCATACATACACATTGATTGAATTATCATTTACCCAAATAATGTAGATATATCTATATACGCTGGATGAAGTTGGATTAATTGAACACTGAAACAATAATCATTGCCCTTCTTTTAAACACGTTTGAAGACAATTAATATAAACATGTTGTGAATTTGCACTTCGTTTCTGTATAGTTCAGTTAATAGAACTGTGTTGCTTACTTCTTAACATATACCAGGATCATAACATGTAAGCGTTTTTCGATACTCTAACTTAGCATTTCTAGACAATCATCACACGTTTCTTGGTATGTTTCTATTTCAGATAGGGTTCATCGTGTCCAACACAAGCATGATTCAAACCTGCTTTACTGATCCAGTCGATACATGTACGTTCAGCATTATGGTCACACATATATATTAATGTTCAAAATATTAAAACACATTTATTACGAAATAAATTTGTCAGAAATACCATCGCGCTTTATATTATAAACCATTTTTGTACGTCAACATATTATGAGGTTTTTGTTTAAAGTTACAACAGATACAACAAAACAACCGACATCAGCGACAATATCTTCAACTAGAACAACACATAGAGCCACGACTAAGACTACACATTGGCCAACGACTACACATATAACTACAAGGAGAACTACGCATAGACCAACAACCATGGCTAGTGCTATGTTTACAACTTTGTCAACCGCAACAAGCTCTGTCCCAGAAGGTGTGTACATTGTATTAGTTATTGTTGAGCATCTGTTTGTTCCAAATTCTTCCAGGTTGTATTGTAGTCCTGTCAAGAGCGTGTTAATGTTGTTGTTGTTTTCCTTAGCTTAAGGAACCGGATTTTAAAGGTCTTTGCAAACAGTTTGGATCCTGATGATACGCCACAGAACGTGGCGTCTCATCAGCATCCAAACTGTTTGATATTCTGATAGTAGTCTTTGAAAAAAAATCGAAGAAAATGCTAATTTTAGAAATTCAGCAGACAACATTTTAGCAGACGACAAATTTCCCAGCATGCAAAGGGTTAAGTAACTCAAATGACTAGCCATGTCCTTGGTACAATCAAGCTTTTAACGGGCAAGCGTTATTTTAATACGAGTTTTGTAAAGGTTTAAATATATTAAATTATTTGCCACTTTCCGGGATAAATTTTCGCAAAAGGCGCATTACTCATGTATACATGCGTTAGCAATTGGTTAAGAGGTATTATTATAAGTTGTATAAGATGAGATGAATACTCGTAACACTGTTTGAGCCGAAATGCATATAATGCCTATGTGCCTAACTTGCTGTTTGAATCTTCTTCGGCAAAACCTTTGTACTAGTGTAAATCAAAAGATACTCGCTATATTTTAACACGGCGCTATCACCGTGTTGTGCAGGACACATTGGGCTTTGTCCTGACCACGTGAAAGGTGACGTCAACGTACTCGGTGGCTATCTAGGCCAGTATGGGGAGCATTGTTTGGAACTAGTTCAAGCAGAGACACAATGGCACAACGCACAGAGGCACTGTACGGATGGCGGACATGGGAGTCTGTTGGAGATTCATGACCCCTGGAAGCAGGACTATGTCGGGCGGTTTCTGTCTAATCACCCGGATGTAGCCTCCATCTGGCTCGGGCTCACAGACAGCGTACTTGAAGGGGCTGCAGCCGAAGGAAACTGGACTTGGGTAACAGGCATGTATGCATGTATTTAGCCGAGTTATGGGAAAACTGGGCTTAATGCATGTGCTTATAGTGTCGTCCTACATAAGCCTCTGCAGTCCGCACAGGACAATCAGGGACGATTTATTGCCGCTTTTATAGAATCGTTCATTTAAAAGCAGTCTTTTCTAAACGAAAATCTATTGTAGACTGAAAGTTCCGTCCCAAATTCGCCTGTGCCGACTACATAGGCGGATATGGGACGACACTTTGAGCACGTGCAATAAGCCTAGTTTTTCCAGAACGATGGTAATACATTGATTTAATTAGCGAATATTTTCTCCTTTATATCGTTGTTGGTCCTCTACAACATCAATATACGCCATCGTATAATATGTTTCTTGATGGGATAAAATGTTCAACCTTTATAACGTATTCATTTCTTATGTGTCCATGTAGATGTTTTCGAATTGGTGTGAATATACTGTATGTTACTTCTATCAAAGTCAGTATACAATTTTATCTTATTATAATAAGCAGTTGTAATAATAAATAATGGTGAGAGTGCGAGCATTATTAAATGGTTTTAATTTTCTTTTTCATTCAGGTTCTAATACAATATAACTACCGTCCCCTTTGATTAACAGGTAAATCAGTTTCCTACACTCACTTTGGTGGCGACTACAACGGACATTCAAGCGTGACACACAAGCTGAACGACTGCGTGATCATGAAGCAGGGTGGAGAGTGGACTGATGTACAATGTGGAGTCGCCTTGCAGACAGGCACAGGCTTTGGGGAGAGGCATAGCTTCATATGTCAATACAGTTAGTTGATGTTTCACTCAAAAAGCAAACATTCTTTATTTGAGAATGAAATATTTGAGTTTACAAAACCATTGCGATGAATATTCGTTATTATAACAGTTTGTAACCGTGCTGATCTGCGGACATATAAGTGTATATTGTAAGATATCAGGAAGTATGCTGAATAAAAACAGGAAATAATGTTCGTTATTAGCACATGTTGTAACCGTGCTACTCTGCGGACAGATATATAAGAACATTTCAGGAAGTATGTTGAAAGAAATAAAATAACGTCTGTTATAACGCGATGCCAGAGGGGTAATCACGTGACGATCAAGATGGCGAAGCCCATGCCGAGACGGGTATTTTTCTTCGTTTTATGCCCGTTATTACTTTTTTTTTTTAATGCCGCTCACTTTCCAGCCATATCAGCAAGAAAGTGATAGCGTTTATTTCGTATTAATATTCGCTATATGTCTCGACTTTACTCGTTACGAAATTTCTTAGCGGGATACAAAATTACAGCTCCCGCTAAGAAAATAAATTATCAGCGAGTAAAGTCGAAATATAAAGCGAATATTAATACAAAATAAACGCTTATCACTTTCTTACTGATATGGCTGGAAAGTGAGCGGCATTTAAAAAAAAAAGACAAAAAGAAGGTATAACACGTCGAAGAATACCTGTTTTGGCCCGGACGTCGCCATATTGATCGTCACGTGATTACCCCCTCTTGATGTATTGAACTATTTTCAGAAAAAAATAATACATGTTTTTATATTTAGAATGATAAAAAAAGTTAATAAACATCGTAATACGGATACGTAAACGGAAAATCGTTGTGTACCTAAATTCTTGTTCTCTGTTGTTGTTTTTTTTTATTATTTTAGACGTGACGTCGAAGCCTCCAAACATTTTCCATGAACAACACGGACCACCTCTAGTCATCATCGGATGAATGGTTGAATGGGCAAAGATGCCCTTGTCGGTGAATGTGCCTTTCGTTGAGACAGTTTTCAGAGACACTTTTCTGGCTTTAAATAAGTCTCAGTCTGGGAAAATTGGGCTTGATTTTATATGCGTGAAGTGTCTTCCCATATTTGCCTTTGCAGTCCGCACAGAATAACCAGGGACGACACTTTCCGCCTTTATGGTATTTTTCGTGTAAAGGAAGCCTCTTCTTAAAATCCAGTTTAGGCGGAAAGTGTTGTCAATGATAACCTATGCGGACTGCAACGGGACGACACTTTACGCACATGCATGAAGTTCCGTTTTTCCAGAGCGAGGCTCAAATATTTATAAAGTTACGACAACGCATCAAGTGTTGTTTTATGTTTTATTAAGATACAAAAATAACAATTGCACATTTTAATATGGTTTATAAGATACAATAAAAATGATATTCAGAAATAAACAAGATTAAATGCATGTGTTATGATTAGACACTCAATGTTTAGCCCTTTGCATGCTGGGTAATTTGTCGTCTTCTAAAATATCGTCTGCTGAATTTCTAAAATTAGCATTTTCTTCGATTTTTTTTCAAAGAATATTATCAGAGTAGCAAACAGTTTGGATCCTGATGAGACGCCACGTTCTGTGGCGTCTCATCTGGATCCAAACTGTTTGCAAAGACCTTCAAAATCCGGTTCCAGCGCTAAAAGGGTTAGTTGCATACACTAGAGATACCTTGAAAGTTTACGGGAACATAATGGCTCTACGTCGATCATTATAAATATGAGTCGCATTATGAGAAAACTGGGCATAATGCTTGTGCGTAAATTGTCATCACAGATTAGCCCGTGCAGTCCGCACAGGCTAATCCGGTACGACAATTTCCGCTTATATGGAATTTTTCGTTCAAATGATGTCTCTTCTTAGCGAAAATCCAGTTTAGGCGGAAAATGTCGGTTCTGATTAGCCTGTACGGACTGCACAGGCTAACCTGGGACGACACTTTACGCACATGCATTATGCCCAGTTTTCTCAGAACGCGACTCATAATGGCTCTACGTCGATCATTATAAATATAAGTTCTTTTTTAAGCACATCTTGATAACCTCGTGCTTACGAAGGTACGCCATTTAACCCATATGCCTTTTGTTTGATTGATGTAATTGAAAAAATCGTATTGTAAAAGTAACGGTGTTATAACAGTAATAAGTCTTAATTCTTTTATTCTGTAAGAATTGCATGAACCGTCATTAACCATTTATAAAATAGGTCGTGTCAAAAATATTGATACATAATACTGAAAAATAGAATTCTAGAATTTTAAGTAAGAAAATGCAAACGGAAAATGCCCCCTTCTTCAATAAACAACTAAATAATCATGATATATTAATCTAACAGAAAGGTCCATATGCTATTGATGACGTAAAAATTATTTGTACAAGTTTCACATTCGTATTTGTCGTACAAAATCGCGCAGGTTGGTCTCGAGTTATGCTGGCCGAATACAGCTTAAGACCCATTGTCGCATGACGTTGCTCCTTGTAAGTAATTATAAAGATCCACGCCAAGGATCTTGGTTCTTGGCCGTATAAAGTTTTAGTAATCAAAAAGGCGTCCGATATAGTGTCAGTAGTGATCCGTATTTCCGATGTATGTTCATTTCGCTACTGCCATGTCCTTCGATCGCGCGCCCAATACCTGCTTAGTAAGCTCCTCAAATGCCTGCAAAAAACAGAAGGTTTAATTATATGAGCGTTGTTCTGTGAAAACTGGGCTTAATACAAGTGCGTTATGTGCCGTCCCAGATACGCCTGTGCAGTCCGCACAGGCTTATAATGGACAACACTTTCCGCCTCAACTGGATTTTTGCTCATACGAAATGTAATTTAAACGAAACATACCATAAAAGATTTAACTCAAAATGTCAGCATTTTATTGATATTGACAGGGACTTAATAATTCTTTAGATATTTACTTAATATGCCGTTTGCAAAGACTTGTTGAAGATGTGTAAAAAAAATGTACGTATGACCCCTAACAAAGGTATCGGAAGTCAATACATGTACATTTTATTAGGGGACACCTTTTTGTCAGCATTTTATCGAAATATACGAACACTAAATGCTTTTAATACTAAAGTCATAGACAGACAATACAATATACCAGAAGATACGTATTTGTTGTGTATAGAAGACGCAAACTTACGTCTATCTCTGCTAGCACGGATGGGTCGATTTCACGCCTGGGCGATGACAAAGTGGATGACAACGTCGTTCTGCTTCCGCTACGATTATACGGTCCCAAAGGAGACGGGGATTCCGAACCGTTATTTTTAGATTGCGCTGACGTAAGAGGCAAATCCAGACTGAGTTTAAGTTCAGCGAGCGGGCGCGTGAGGTCTGTAACACTTTCTTGTAGGAAGTCTTCTGACGTGTTGTCACTTTCTGATTCCTGATCACCACAACTGTCTACGTCACCGTTTTGTGTGGAGCTAAGATTTGGTAAACTTCCGTTCACAGAATGCTTCGATGTGGAAGATTGCTTTCGTTTCACTGAGAAAGTCTTTGTCGACCATTTATGTACCGCTGATTTAAATGTTTTCGAACGGACACTCTCGTCTTCGTCACTGTCGTGCGCGCGTTCTGACGTCATGTGATGTGACGTCATATTCCCTGAATAGTTGCTCTTTTTGTTCTGATTCACGTCAAAAACGTCCACGATTTTCGTCTCACTTTCCACCTGACTTAGATCATTGTCTATCTTGTGTAGTTTGTCATTTAATTCCTTCAGCTGATCTTGAAGAAACACATTGTTTTTGTTCTCGTCCAGCTTTTTGGTCTTTCCGAAGCTGAATATGCTGCGTTTTGCGCTTGAAGGCTTCTCTATTTGCTTCTGCAAGGTGTCCACCTGAAAGTGACATCGTAATATAGTCTGGTAAAAATAACAACACCAGTTTATGCGGAAAGTGTCGTCCCTGATTAGCCTGTGCGACACTTAACGCACATGCAATAAACCCCCTTTTCACAGAGCGAGGGTCATTTGTAATTAGTCATTTGTTATCAACCATTAGTGGTCTGATTTTATCTTTGACAAAAGGAAACAGTGCAGCATCAAATTTATTACGAAACTAATTAACTGCCACAAGAAACTTGAAGTCGTGTATGGTGACTCCAGCTTCATTGATCTGTATGTGTTTTTGTGTTACAGGGTTCATATTTTGGCGTGAAGTGTAAAGGCAATTGGTTAATTATCTTTAACAAAAGACAAGCGGTTGCTAACAAGAATATTTCTTCTTAAAGGAGATCTAACGTTTCGAAAAAATAATAATTCCAATATTAGAGTGAACAAATACATGTAGTTTGACTTAAAGAATATATATGAGCCGCGTCATGAGAACATTGCGCTCTGCCATATGCGGCCAGCGTAGCTGCAGACCAGCCTGCGGTCTCATTGGCGGACACCGTAGATCATAACCAGTCTGTGCGAATGCGTAGCTGCAGACCAGCCTGCGGTCTCATAAGCGGACACCGTAGATCATAACCAGTCTGTGCGAATGCGTAGCTGCAGACCAGCCTGCGGTCTCATTAGCGGACACCGTAGATCATAACCAGTCTGTAGCTGCAGACCAGCCTGCGATCTCATTAGCGGACACCGTAGATCATAACCAGTCTGTAGCTGCAGACCAGCCTGCGATCTCATTAGCGGACACCGTAGATCATAACCAGTCTGTAGCTGCAGACCAGCCTGCGATCTCATTAGCGGACACCGTAGATCATAACCAGTCTGTGGTCTCATTAGCGGACACCGTAGATCATAACCAGTCTGTG